>VDFB02254261.1:0-18407 GCA_007258455.2 Sequoia sempervirens | reverse complement strand
GAAAAGTAGAAATGTGTATCTTTTAGGGAGGTCTGACAAGATTTTGTGGGATCCGTCAAAAGAGGGTATTCATTCAATCCAACAAGGTTACAAAGATTTAAGCCAGAAAAGGGGTCAATTAGTTTCACAAAGAGCTTATACTTTCTGTTGGAATAACAAAATTCTTCCAAAAGCGGGGAGTTTTGCATGGTTGGTGCTAAGGAAGAGGATTCTAACGAGTGATCATCTAAAAAAATTGAAGATTGTGGATCCCTTTAAATGTCCATTATGTGATGCAGAATTGGAAACAACTGACCACTTGCTTGTGCAATGTAATTTTGCACAGGAATGTTGGACGTTTGTAAATAGTAAAATAAATTTGTAGATTCCTTTGCCAAACTCCTTTTGGGATATCTCTCAGAGTTGGCCAATGTTATATAAAACTTCCCTTTTTTGCATTTATCTGGAAGGTTATTCCATCTACAGTAATATGGAGCTTATGGTGGGAGCATAATTTGTGAATCTTTTGGAAAACATAATCTTCTCTTGAGATCATTAAAGTAAAAATTGAGAATGCAGTTTCGAAGGTAGTAAATGCACATGTGTTGAAGTACAAGAATACATCTTCACTCTACAAAAGCTGGGATGATTTCATTTTGAAAGCTTGGAAAAATATAGTACTGCCATTTTCAAGGGAATTTTCATAAAAGCATTAAACAAAAGGTGGATAGAAAAGAAATCAAATGGAAACCTCGACATTTTGGCTACTTAAAATTGAATTTTGATTTTGCATCAAGAGGGAATCCAGGAGCTTCAGGGGAAAGAATATGCATACATGATTCAGTATGAAATGTTGTTGCAACATGCTCATATAAACTGCAAATAGGCACTAATAATGTTGTTGAAGCCGAGGTTGTCATATTAGGGTTAGAGGTGGCATTAAATATGGGTATATCAAGGATCCAAATGGAAGGGGACTCGTTGATTATTGTAAATACTTTCAAAGGAAGAAAGATCCAAAGTTGGAATCTAAATTATAGCTTGCAAAAAGTATGGGACCTATTACAAATATTTCAATCATACATAATCTCGCATACCTATTGAGAGGGAAACAATCTAGTGGATAAATTGGATAACTTGGGTTGTGAGGGTATAGAAGTATCAATATATAATGATGTTCAATTGCAAATGTACCCACAACTAGTAGAGATAGCTGCACAAGAAACTATGAATGTGGATGAGTAAAATGATTCATTAGAGAATATGCCTACTGAAGTTTGTAAGGTTCACCCATGTTGAAAATCAGAATTGAATTTAGCGTGCAAGCATTTAGTAACTAGCGGCAGTTGAGGTGGCGATGGTTCAAGAGAATTGGTAGAGTTCGACCAGAAGGCATGGGTGCTATTGTCAATGGTAAGTGAAGGTTTTTATGCTAACATGTTGCTCTGTTTTGTAGGTATATTGCCTTCGAAGACTATTGAGCATTCTCTATGAAAGTTCTAGAATTATGTTCTATCGGCGGGTGTTAGTCACGTCGGTGGAACCTTCTTATTTGTCTCCCCAATAGCCCGTCATACTTTTGGTTCAGTGTGACTTGGCTCTATCGGCAAGACTGCATGCTTTATCTCAATGATAGAGCAATATTGCTATCTTGTTAGTGAAACATTGTTATGTCAGCAGAACCCTAATGACAACCTCAATGATAGATCGATATGCCTATATCAGTGTGACTTGGGGACTTCAGTGGAACTCTCCATTGTGTATTGATGATGGACGGATGACTATGGTGATACCCGAGCTGATAGATGGGAAGCAGTAGTTGGTGCTGACTTGGTAGTGGGGGCCACATTGATCGGTGTGATCTTTATCAGTATGAAATCCTCATATCGGGGAGATTCAATTTGTTGTCTTGCCAATATGCCGATACATAATGAACCATTTGAGTGGTAAAGTGGACCTTGATAGGACTTGTTCATATCAATGGAAGGTGATATGTTGTCTCTTTGATGTGGCGATGGACTTGGTTGACGGTGTGTTGTGAGGTGCTCGTATTGGTGTGATGATGAGTGTTCGGTGAGACATGGTCACGGGTCTCACCGATACTTCGATGGCTGTTCGTCTTGGTGGCTATCACACTCATTAGATTGACTCAAACAGTTTGGAGAGAGGTTGAAGTTTTTCCCACTGATGGACCAATATGGTTTAGTGGGAACTTCCATTCTCGGGCTGTATAGAGAAGGCGCAACCAGAACAAGTATTTAAGGAGGTAGACATACATTGTTTGAATTCATGATGAAATTCCATGGAATTTATTTCCTAAGATCTCACACTTGTCCTCAAGGGTCAGAATTAAGAGAGGTGGTAGCACATCATAGGGTGATAAGAGGGAAAGGTAATATACCTGACATGTATGTTGCAGTGCAAGAGGATCAAGGGATAAACTTAGTCTAGGGTCCTCGTAGGGGAATGTAATCAGTTTTTTTTCACTTATATATGTGTTAATGTAATCCATATATGGTTATAGCTTTTCTTTTTTGGTTCTGGGTAGTCTAAAGAATAGTAAATTTCTAGTGGCATATAGGGGAGGGAAGATAGATAGCAGTTGTAAAGGTTTTTGTTTGTCACATTCAGCTACATTATACCAGATGTTGTAACTATTTAAAAGTATTATTATAATCTACAGGCTTTTTCCTTTTGCTAAAAAAAAAATGATTCAAATCTAATATTCAATTATTGTCTTTTGGAATCTAATTTTTGGGAAATTAGATAAAAATCTATAAGTACATAGTCTTTTTATCAATTCAAATATAACACACATGATGTTGAAAGAATGAAGAAGACATGTGTTGTCATTGTTGTCAATGCTACATGGTCAACGCTACATGGTGGTATGAAGAATACTCTACTCAATTGTCAGTTGCTGCTCTTTGAGCCCTCCATAGTTTGGTTCGCATTTCATCATATGTTCAAATCCCTTCTCGTGATTCTAGTGTGTGGTTTGTGGATGGTATCAATGCTTATTTCCAAAATTCCAGCTAGTCTAGATGAATAGTTCAAAAATTGCATTTGATAGAAGCTTTGAATATAGAGTGTTCCCAATTTTTAGTGCTATGAGCATAGCCTTTTTTGTCTACACTTCTCCATGAGTGCGTTATTATCCTTTCTATTTTGGGATTATGTTTACAGATGTCTATGGGTTAATACTTCAAGCTGGCATGACATTTTGAGATACACATGTTCTGTGTGTGATAACAATTTTGAGTATTATGTTTTAGGTATTATGCTCAATCAACCTAATTTATGAAAAAGGTTGTAGAGATTAAAAGTATAATGTGGATGTAAGAAGGAGCTATTATAGGTCCATGTTGACCTCTATCTTGTAGGTTTTGTGGCACGAAGGTATTTGAATTTGAATTGTGTGCCAACAAGGCACATTTTGCATTCTCCTTGGTGTCATCTATTGAGGTTGACCTAGTTAGTGTTTTCAATGATGCTCATGAGTATATATAGAAGATCATTTTGGAATTAAGGTGTGTGACATGCTAGTAATGTGATCCAGTTGCAAGAAGAAAGGAAAATTTTTACAGAAGATTGAGAAAAGGATATGCGAATATAATCTGAAGTAGAGGTTTGTGTCTTCTATCAGGTGAATTACTTTAGATCAGAATCTTGAGCTTCAAAGGAACTAAATTCAACATATGGTGGATGCATTTTTTATCAGTTAAAAGTCCAGTTGTGTAGCCACCCTTTCATGTTTTACTTTTTGTTGTGAACGGTGAGCTCACTCAGACAATGAGTCCTTCTAGAAGTGAGCCTCTATGTAATATTTAATGACCGATTGAAACATAGAAAAAGAGGTTCACCAAAATGAAGTAACAAGATGAAGAACCCAATTTTTAATAGTGTTTCACTCAATTATGAGGGTAATAATTGCATAATGAATATCAAAAAACAAACCTAACTAATATACCAATTAAAAGACATATTTTAAGAGGGTCAAATGTTGTGTACCTGTTGCAAAAAGTGCTTTTTCGAGCCTCATTGAGGACTCATTCGCCCAGTGGAAAATGGGTCCTAGCTAGGGTTCTAGAAAATTACTTTTTGGGTTATGTTCTTCAATGTCTACTACTCCAAACTCCAGGTGTTCAACTCTCGAAAGTCGGAAATGAATTATGTAGAAGACTTTCCGTGATCTTGCAAGAAAGGTGACAACTATGACAACTTTTTCTCTCCACTTGATCTTCAACCTAAAACCTACAATCACACATGAAAGGATAATACAAATGTTGTTTTGGTAGGGAATAGGGGTTTTCCTTCGCCAAACCCCATTTTGGTAAGTAAACCTTGAAGTGAAATAATGCATAAAGGAATGATGAATGGACAACATGTAATGTAACAACTCACCAAACCTTGGATTGCAAATTTGAAACTTAGCATGAAAAAACCTCAATGAGTGTAGATCTTGATCATGAAATTGACATAAGATAATGGCTTTGAACACTTGAAATTCATCAACAATGCTACATCATCATTAGCTCAACAACATGCATGATTTGACATGATGATTGATATCTTGATTTCTGCTATAAACTTCAATAATCTACCATTGAATGCCCTTTTCAATGCTCTATAATGCTCTTGTGAAATCTTAGGATGCCTCTTGAAAATTCTTAGCTTGCATCAAATCTTCTAGGTGAAACTAAGTGAAATATGCTTGTACTTATACATATCTTACTCCTAATTCTTGAAATTCAAATAACACAAGCCGACATTAGATCTATAATTTCAAATTATTAAAATACCACCAAAAACATATCCCAAGGGGGGTTCCTAGGTTTAAGTGAGGACCCATTCACCATGTGGTGAATGGGTCCTAGCATGCTTAACTAGGACACACTTCGGGGGTTGTGAAAGTTTATGTAAAAAGGGGGTCCTAGGACCTAGTGAGGACCCATTCACCAGGTGGAAAATGGGTCCTAGGTCACTAACCTAGGACACATACCTTGTAAAATTAAGTGAACATTGTGTAATATTATTAATGAATGTCAGGATTTATCACTCCAAAAATGCAATTAATTAGGCTTGGATTTGAATTAAAGGGTCCAATTAACCTCAAATTAACCTCAATTAATTAATAAATCCCTAGATTAGTGTGAAAGTGTAAAGTAACACTTTACAACACCCTAAATAAGGCACCATTAAGTTCATTTTATTAAAAGGCTCCCTAGACTTAATGTGAATGTGTAAAACACATTACTACACTAAATCAAGGAAACATTAGGCTCATTTTAATATTAATTATTCATTCCCAAACTAAGGAAAAGGGATACTTTTTATGTTACTACATCGGACATACTATATTGTGAGCTAGTCCTCAACATAGTTTTTCCCATCTTGGGTTTTCCATGTAAAAATTCTAGTGTTCATGTGTTGCATATGTTATGGAGTGTTTGTGATTTTATTTCTATTAATTTCTAAGTATTCTATATTAATTGGATGGTTGGTAGTTAAATGGTTTTTGGTAGTATTGATTCATCCCCCCTCTCAGTATTTCAAGTGTTCAAAATTTGGTATTAGAGCCCGATTCCCTTAAAGGAGCTTAACCACTTTGAGAAGGTCTTGGAATTTGAACACATGGTTGATAATGGTTGCATACTTGATAAGGATGGAGAACTTAAAGTTGTTCTTGAAGATCTTGATAGAGTTGAAAGCGAAAATAAAGGTCTGAAAGAAAATCTCAATGAAGCCAATGAATGCATCAAGAAACTGAGAGAATAAATCAAGAAATTTAGAGAAAGGCATAAGGAAGTTAGTGAACAATTGAGACAAGAAAATGAAGAAATTGTTGAACTAAAGGTACAAGTGGAAGAAAAGAAAAGAATTGAGGAATTTCTGAATACTATGGAAAAAAGAAAAATCGATGTGTGCATGAAGCTTGAACAAGAAGTGGTCAACCTAAGAGCAGATTTGGAAAAAGAAAGAATCCATGAAGACAAGTTTAAGATGAGCTCCACAATGTTTGATGAGCTTACTGCATGTTAGAAAACATCTAAAGATAAAAGTGGTTTGGGACTTGAGATAGGTGAAAGTTCAAAAGTAGAAAAGATCAATGAACCCGAGAAGACCAAAGATAAGAAGAAAAATGATAGATACTAGAATCAAATAAATAATGTAAGAAGATATCCCATCAGACAACTGAATGCTCAAAGGTACTTATCTTTCAATGGCATATGTTATTTTTGTAACAAGTTTGGTCATAAAGTAATGGAATGTAGAAGAAAAACAAATCAGAATGTTTCATCCTTTACTGGTCAGTGCTTTACTTGCAAAAAATTTGGACATAGAGCAAATGAATGCAAAAATCAAATGAGGAATACTTACACCAATAGAAAAAAAATTCAATCTTTCAATGGCTATTGCTTTACATGTCATGGTTTTGACACAAGGCTAACCAATGCAGATCCAGAATGGATGAAAAGTGTAACCCTCAGAGGAATATCGTATGTTACATTTGCAATAAATAAGGATGTATTACTAGATCTTGCAAAAACATAAGAAAGAATAATCCTAAGACAGAAATAATCTAGTCACAGATTGATTTAAAAAAAGTAAAAATTGAAATGAAAAATATCTAGAGGAAGAAAGAAGAGCTTGATAACAAGAAAGAACTAGAAACCACAAACGAGTTTGTACCACCCTTTAGTGCAGATAACTCTCTCAAAAATTGAACCTAGGCTTTGGCTTAGGGGGAGCAATTATAGAAAACCAAAAATCCCCCTTGCCAATATAAGGTGCCACATCTCAACATGAAGACATGAGATAAAGATTGACAATCTAAATATTTTGGAGAAAATTTTGGAAGAAAATAAGCTTTTTATGGAGTTTTACGAAGTATACAAGCGATTGTTGTTACATAGTGAAGAGTTTTTGTCAACTTTTCTAATTGGTGCATTAAATGCAAGCCAAGGAAAAAATATTGGATTACAATATTCTAAATTTGAGTTGATTCACTCTCTTTTATGCATTTGGAAGTGAATTCAAAAGTTTGGGAAGCAAAGCATCTCAAACCCTAGTTTTAGTCAACCAAAGAAGAGGTATTTATCATTGCCTTAAAATCTTTCTTTTAAGCATTTGAATTCTGAAAGGATATCCACACCTGTCTTAGTAAATGTAAGCAAAAATCCTCATCCAAAATTCAAGAAATACCCCATGAAGATATTTGAGGATGACCCACTCAGAGCTTTTTCAAGCATACCAAACATGGTTTTACCTACTGAGGACACTAGGGGTTTTATTCATGGAAAAATAGAAGAATATAATCACATAAAACTCATCAAACCATGGATAAAAGAGTTAGCTAGAGATGTTCACCAGATCAAGCCCGAATACAAAAACCTTGTGGCAAAGAATTTGGACATCTAGCAGTTGTTTCCAAACTTTACCTATGATGATGCCCAGAAGTTTGTTATAATGGCTTTGAGCAGGATACATGATTGCTATTTATGGACAAACAAGCCTGGTAGGATATCAAAAGAGGTTATAAGGGATGTGACAGGAATCTGTGCTACTGGACCCATACCAGTATTAAAATATGTAAAGAATAAAAATGTAATGGAGTTGATTGGAGCCACATTCGATCATAGGGCATTCACGGTGGATACTATTCAGAACCTTGCAGTAAGGTATGTGAAAATGGTCATAAGATACAAAATTTATTACACCAATAGGGAAAATTTAGTGTCAGCTACAACAATCCAAGTTGCCTATGAGATGGTGGAAAAGGGTAAAGACTATGATCTATGTGAATTGCTTCGAAAACAACTATTTGAAAACCTAAAAAAAACCAAGGATAAGAAATATTCGTTCAAGTTCAGTTCTCTGGTATTCTATTTGTTATTCTATTTTCTTAGAGAACTTCCAGGGAGAAGTAATGTCATATGGAATCAAAGAAAACATGTGTCACATCAAATTATGGAACATTTACATAGTCTTGGTAACTTGAAGGTTCAAGAAGAGGCATTGGATGCATTCTTTGTGGTATTTCAGAAGAGAATGAATGAAAGGGAAAGGATCCCTCGCATCTTAGTGGAAAAATATTGAGATGACATCACATTCTTAGTTTCCATTGATTTATGTATTGTTGAAGCTATGTAACCTAGAATAGTTTGGATTCCCCCAATCAGATATGAGATGAATGAAGTTGAGGTTGATGGTCTTATCAAAATTTTGTTGAACAGTCCTAAGGATCCTAACCAAGAAAGACATGGGACTTATGAAGAAAAATCAATGAAAGTACATATGGAATTGTTAGAACCTATAAGTAAGAAAAAGGTGGAAAAGGTAGTAAATGAAAGTATCAAAAGTAGTGGACTTACAATAGAAGAAATACAATTATTTAGAAAAAGAGTTGTTGAATTAGTAGGTAATATTGCTAAGTCCTCCGAACTTAGAAGATCTGGTAGAACTAGTTCCTCCACTCAACAATAGCTTGGACCAATTTCTACTCCTCACAACACTAAGATAATGGAGACCAGTGCTTCGGTGGCAGAAGAATCTCGGTCAAAGAAAAGATATACTCTGGTAGCCTCCCCATCTGCCTCTAAGACAAAAAGAGGAAATAAACATAAAGCTCAAAGAGAGAAGGAAATGATTGTGCTCTCTGAAGGAGATGAAGACAAGGATGAAGAGTCACCAATAACTATGAAAAACAAAAGAATAGAGATAGTTGTCTCTTCTAAAGAAGAAGATATAAAGAAAGAAAAACAAGTTTTTAGAATACATATTTACAAGGAAAAAGTAAAGAAAGGAAAGAATCCTAAATCTGATGATTCAAAGAAGAAGAAGACAAGGAAGAAGTCTAGTCAGGAGAATCCTCTAAGGCCAATGAATCTGAATGCACTATTTAAAGGTATTTATCATAAAAAATGTTGAAGGAAACCGCTACCATGTATTTGAGTGAAAATGAGGAAAACACAGTCACCATAATTGCAGCTATCATCAAATATATTGTCACTATTGAAGTTGATATGGAGTATATTAGGAAAAAGGTCACATATGATGTATGGAAGGTTTTACTAGAAAAGAGAAGCAACCACTACACTAGAAGAAAAGCTCAAA
The DNA here is from genome assembly GCA_007258455.2 of Sequoia sempervirens. Taxonomy (NCBI): domain Eukaryota; kingdom Viridiplantae; phylum Streptophyta; class Pinopsida; order Cupressales; family Cupressaceae; genus Sequoia; species Sequoia sempervirens. The sequence goes on along the minus strand of VDFB02254261.1, from coordinate 9,311 downwards.
TCAGATGTTATGGAGAAGATTGGTTTCTCCCTGTCTAAAGCTGATAAGGTCACATTAGCTTGAGTTTGCAAAAAAGAATTTAGATCAAAACAAAGAATAACACTTCTCATGGGAAAATATTAGGTCAAATTGAGAAAATACAAAAGGAGACTGAAGAAAAGGTTATTGAGATAGCACAAAAATTTGAGATGATTCATGTTTGTTCCTCCAACAAGGGACATGTTTTAGAAAAATAAACTAGTGATGATGAAGATGAAATTTCAGATAATATTCTTTTGGACATGGAAGAGTCTATGCAAGAAAATGACCAAGATATGCATGTTGTGGAAGAAAAGATTGGGAGTGGAGAAGAAATTGTGAAGATTGACACTCCTATCACTCTGAGAAATGCAATATAAAAAAATCCTAAGATATTTGGCTCTTCGACAGATACAAAACATGACTCTAGTGAAGGCAATAAGCATGAGGCAAAAAATGAGCAAAGACAAAAAAATGAGGAAGATAAAGGTAGTAGTGATGAAAAGGAAGATGAGGGAGACAAAAATGAAGAAGGTAAGCAAGGAGAAAAAGGAAAAGATGAAGGAGAGGAGGAATACAAGGACAAAGATACAAATAATTCCTCCAGTAAAGAAGAAGAAAAGATAGAAGAAAATGAAGTTACTAACTCTGGAAAGAATGAAGAAGATGAGAAATCTGAGGAGTTACCCAAGAACACTGGAAAATCCTCTGGTGATCTTTTAAAAGAAATGTTACTCAATAAAAAATGGTTCCACATGGAAGTCTCTTCACAATTGTTGCAATTTCCCACTACTAACTTAAGTAAGATGCCCCCTGAGCATAAGATGTAGTTAAGTGATGTGTTAAATGTATCAACAAGAAAAGAAATTCTTGAAACCTGCCAAAAGAGTAATGAGTTGATGGAAGTAGTGAAAGTTTTGCAATAAATCACTCTAGGTACTAATATCAATAATTCATTATCTTTTATGGAGAACTTTAGATTGATGGTTGATTATTTTAAAGATTATGCCTCCAGTTTGAAAGATCAAATGGAAACAAAATCTATAACAAGGCTTATAGAAAAATATGCATCAACCCATGCTAAGATTAAAGATTGCTTGAAAGAGGTACATGCCTATGAGGATAAGGAAAAAACAATTTTTTTTATTGCATTGCATGGCCGGAAGCCACACAAGGTATAAAAGTTGAAATGGACTCGATTGAGTCTCAGATTGCCAAAGCATCAAATGACTATGATCTAGCACTAGACATAAAGTATCACACCTGGTCTGCTATAGTAGATCTGCATGAAAAATCCATTACTTTGTAGACCCAAAAAGAAAATATTATCAAGAAACTTGGGAAGCTGAGGGACTATGTACAATCATAACACATACCTATTTCATGTGCCCTAGCTAATGTTAATAGGATTTCATAGATAAATCTTAATCTTGGCACTACGAAAGAAGGAGACAATGCCTTGATGGAGCTTGAGACTTTACACAGGTTGCTTGTTGCAACAAAAAGAAGTTGGGAAGAAGGAAAGCCTGTTTGGAAAGCCATGCTACAAAAGCTTGGGTCAACATCTTCAGGTTTACCATTTCTCTTTTCATTTTAGCTCATTCATGTTTTTCAAATCTCTTTGTACATATGCGGATATTTTAGGAACTTTTTCTAAGGGGGAGTCAGTTACTTTAGTTCAATTTGTACATATGGCTTGTGTATGCACCCTTTTCCCTTGATGTCAAAGGGGGAGAGATGTGTAGAGAAGAAATGTTGGCATAGGTTTCCATCAATGAAAAAGGGGGATATTGTTGAAAGAATGAAGAAGACATGTGTTGTCATTGATGTCATCGCTACATGGTCAACGCTACATGGTGGTATGAAGAATACACCACTCAGTTTCTAGTTGTTGCTCTTTGAGCCCTCTGTAGTTTGGTTCGCATTTCATCGCATGTTCATATCTCTTCTCCTGATTCTAGTGTGGTTTGTGGATAGTATCAATGCCAATTTCAAGAATTTAAGCTAGTTTGGATGAAGAGTTTGAAAATTGCATTTGATAGAAGTTCTAAATATAGAGTGTTCCCAGTTTTTAGTGCTATGAGCATAGCCTTTTCTATCCACACTTCTCCACGAGTGCGTGCTTGGACTTGTTGTTTTGGGATAATGTTTACAGGTGTCTATGGGTTAATACTTCTAGTTGGCATGACATTTTGAGATGCACGTGTTCTGTGTGTGATAACAATTTTGAGTATTATGTTTTAGGTTATATTCTCAATTGAAATAATTTATGAAAAAGGTTGTGGAGATTAGAAGTATAATGTGGATGTAAGAAGGAGCTATTTTATAGGTCCATGTTGACCTATATCTCACAAGTTTTGTGGTGAAAAGGTATTTGAATTGGGTGTCAACAAGGCACATTTTTCATTCTCCTTGGCTTCATCTATTGAGGCCGACCTAGTTAGTGTTTGCAATGATGCTTATGAGTATATATAAAAGATCATTTTGGGATTAAGGTGTGTGGCATGCTAGTAATGCGATCTGGTTGCAAGAAGAAAGGTGGGTTTTTGCAGAAGATTGAGAAAAGGATATGCAAATGTAATCTGAAGTAGAAGTTTGTGTCTTCTATTAGGTGAAGTAGTTTGGATCAGAATATTTGCTTTAAAGGAACTAAATTCAGCATATGTCAGATGCATTTTGTATTAGTTCAAAACCTGGTTGTGTAGCCACCCTTTCATGTTTTACTTTTTGTTGTGAACAATGAGTTCACTCGGACAGTGAGTCCTTCTAGCAATGAACCTCTATGTAATATTTTATGACTAGTCATACTATATTGTGAGCTAATCCTCATCGTTGTTTTTCCCATCTCAGAGTTTCTACGTAAAAATTCTAGTGTTCATGTGTTGCATATGTTATGGAGTGTTTGTGCTTTATTTCTATTAATTTATAATTATGCTATGTTAATTAGATGGTTGGTAGTTAAATTGTGTTTTGGAATACTAATTCACCCCCCCACCTCTCAGTATTCCAAGTGTTCAAGACATAGATCAAATATTCTTATGAGAAAATAATATTGTCAAGAGCATTCAAGAGCAGATTTATCAATCATTTTTTGTAGCATTCAAGATCCTATCATCATGTTCAAGCTTATGTTTGTTCATGTCATCTTGTGAAGGCTAACATGCATTGTTGATCCTAAAGCATCCACTCATTTTCAAGTGTCCAAATCTATCAAGAAAAGAAAGATCAAATTCCTTGGAGTGATTTTTTTGACTTCAGTCCTCTAAGGGAAGCTATTGAAGGTTTTGTGATTTGTAGAAAGCAAGTGTTCATTCATAATTTTCTTCTCCATTGTCATTATATTTCTATCAAGGTTTAATTACCAAACATGAGGTTTGACTAAGACAAACCCCCATTCAAAACAAAACAATTTTTCCCTCTCTTTGTATGTACAGATTATAGGTTGAAGATCTTGAAGAGTAATATTTCATTGTTTCATAAGTTTTCATCATTGTTGTCAAGCCATAAAAACTCAATTGTAGATTTTATTTTTGACTTTCTGACAGTGGAATCTATGCAAAATAGAAGCTACGATCCTACCTTAGAGGACTACCAAAATAATTCTCAGAAGCCCTAACTAGGACCCATTCGCCCTAGGGTGAACCCGTCCTTCAACAAAGCTCAAAACCTACTTTTGATGACTGGTACATGTGTCTTAACCCTTCTCATATCTTCCTTCAAACTGTGGTTTCAATTTTTGTACTTCTAGGAATTTCTATTTCATGTTCTAGGTCTTATTGTTCATTTAGTTTGAGCATTGCACATCATTTCAATTTGGTTTCAGATCTGTCCTATTGTCTTAAGGACTGAGATCCAGGTTTGATTGACTCACCATTGAGGTTGAAATTCAATCTTTATAGCTTGTGATCTCTTTCCTAATGAAATTACTTAGGGAAAGGTACAAATAGAGAAAATACCCCCTTATTCATTAAGGAACCCCTTTCCAACCATTTCACTAATCCATCCTACTAGATCCATTTGGTGGAACTTTGAGCATAATGGAAATCCTTTGGCTATTCTCCAAGGTTGATTTGATAAAAAATGGGCCCAAGATGGAATTCAAACCTTCAACAATATATTCGTTAAGTCCGTCACCCGTCCATACGTTCCCTGAAGTTTCATCCAGCGCCTGAAAATACGTCCGGCGTTGTCGCCGCACTGGCAGCGTGTTAAATCAAATGAGCCAGCAAAGGTCCAGCCGTTCCGGTCCGGCTCCCATCAGTTCGCCCAGCGCAATTAAGTCGACAAGCCTGGCTGCTTTCCCACGCCTGCGTAAACCGTTGAAACCAGTTGAGCGACTTCTGGTCACAAAGCCCCTGTCCAACCATCCAATGTTTGTTCAATTCTGTCCGCAAACAAACCTTTATCGTATGCTGCGTCTGGAGTTGCTTTGCTGGCCGACCGGCAGTTCAGGAGGGCCCAGTTCGTAATGGAGCACGCCGAACGATTTGCACGTTTTGTTCACCAAGATTTTAGGGGATAGCAGAATGATTGAAATTAATAAGTTCGACACTTACTGAGTCTTCAAAAAAGACACAATGTTTAATGTTGCAATGTAGGTCACTGTTACGTTGGAGATCTCTGAAAGAAAGTTCCTGAGGATGCTAAAATATTGCATTGTTTTGGTAATGCAGAAGGAGGTCAAGTATGGACACACCTAGTAACATAACCAACCCAACCTATCCATTTTCATGGTGGCACTAGAAGCATTTCAAAAAGAGTTCAATGGTCAAAACAGAAAGGAAACAAAGCAAGAACCTAAAGGACCCAAGCTGCACACCAATGAGAATTATGAAATAGAGTTCTTCTCAAATGAGGAGAGGATGACTGTTGAAACACTAATGGGATGGCATGATATGGAGCCATGTTGTGAAAGTAAGAATTGCTAGAAGAAATTTAAAAATTCTCTTCCCATTTCCCTTTTTGGCCTTAGGCAGATACAATGGACTTATGTATGTATTATTGTAATTATGATGTTTAGATGAAGTTGTATCTACATAGCTCTAATACTAAAACTCGACATATAGCATAACCATAATGTAAAAAGTAGTACAATAGCCTATATCTAGTATATATATAGTGCACAACATGACAAAGGTCTATGATGTAACAACACTGTAGTACTGAACAGTGATATTGGATGTAGTTTTTGAGCATTTATACTACTATTAATACAAAATCATATTATGAAATATATAAATATTTATTATTTATTATTATTATAATAGATATAATATATATAGTTAATCAAGAATGTTGAAAATATTTAACATAAAAATGTATATCAATTTTAAAAAATAAAAAAATAATTCTACTTAATGTTTTGAACACTTCTCATTATTTATAATATATTTTTTATTATTGTAAGCCTTAAGGCCTTACACTTTTTTTAGCTAATATGAATATCTTAATATTTTCAATTTCTATTGTAACTCTTTCTTGGGTGGGGAACTTATAATAGTAATGAATACAAAACCTCCCTCAACCTTAGTAGGGCATATTATTCCTTAGCTATTTCTTCTAAACACTAACATTCACATTATTTAAGAAGAAAGAATAAAGGGATTTTATGATTTAGGGGGAAACAAGATATGTGGATTGGGGTTTCTGATGTAGGGTTTGGATTTTAAATAGATTTGGGATAGGGTTTATAGTGTAAATAGGATTTGTATTAGTTTATAATTTAATAGGTTTAACTATACAAATACTAAGTACATTATCTCACTATCCTTTAATACAATCCAAACACTTCAAATCAAATGTGAGACATATCATTACAAATTATTTATTTCATTTTCACCTACCAAAATAGCATAGGCAACTATTTGTCAATCTCAAGATGTTGGAATTAAAATACTGATATATACTGCTAACTACTTAATCTTTTTTTTTTATTTACAAGGTATGATCAGTATTAAAACATTTATTCTTAATTTACTTTTCTAGTTCAAAACATGCTTTTTCTAAATGTCCAATATTTGATTTTCTCAATTGATTGTTAAATACATTCCTAATTAACTTATAAATATTTATTTAAGTATATATAAATACTTTTATTTCTAATACAAGTTGTATTCTAAGATAAAAAAATTCCACACCCATATATCAAGATAAAATGGTGTACAAGTTCTAAATGATGCCTAGTGAAGAGATAACTGCCAATAGAATTTCTTGAGGATAGTTTACCATATCATATTTTCATGCACATAAAATATTTATTAAAATGAAATGAAATGAAAGATTTGAATAATGTTGAAGGAAACATTCGTTGATGATTGGGGTACTTTAGTTATTATAAGTTATGTGGAGTATATTGTGTCACATATATTTTAGCTCATCGGACCTAGTAAATGTTTGTTGTATTGGTCATGATTACATTTATTCAAGATTAATTTTTGAATTTTCCTTTTGATAAGTGAATGGGAGGTGAAGTACCTATAGAAATACAACAAAGATCGCTTGACCTAATATTTTTGTAGGGGATCTCCCATGGTTTATGGAGTATTTTGAGCTATGATTGAGAATGTGATTCTAATTCAAATAGAGAAGAATTCATTTGATATTGAGGAGATTGAAACTTCCCTATCCAACAATATGGATGTATTATAATATGTCAACATTATTAAGCTTCTAGACAATGAATTCATACCCAATAATTATAGATTGTGAGTGGTAATTGTAATAGACAAATATGAAATATATAGAAGCAACAAAGTCATTAGTGACCTATTTTTGATGGCTAAAACAAAAACAAATAAAGGGATCATGGATCTTGCAAAAACTATTTTGAGAAGGGTTACTAGTGAGAAGTTTAGATTCATTCTAGGAACTCAGGGAAAAGAGATGGTTTATTTTCCATGTAAAAATGTGAGTGACTAAAGTATATTGTGCAAGGGCTTGATTATCTTATAAGTCTTCTTGTTCTCATGGTGGATTCAAATCTTATGATAATAAATAGGTTTAGAAATAGTTCTCTTTTTTGGGCAATTGATCTTCCATAGTTACTATATAATATTTTTTTGTTAATAGTCTTATAATTTTGTTTTTTTTTTGGCTTGCATGCAATTTTTTGGTTTATATGTCAAATGTTTGAAGGGATTGCATACCAATCTATAGAATCTAAACTCACCTAAAGAATAATTCATGATGATAAGATGAAGAATTTATCACTTAGTAAAATGGGAGTGTATTGTGTCATTAATTAACATAAACTATCAATATTTATAAGATATAATAATTATTCAGCGAAATGGGCACTATCCCCTTGATAGCACTTATCAATAAAATTAAAAAAAAAGAAAAAAAAGAAAAAAGAAAAGAAAAGAAATAAAAATTATTAAAATATTTATTATTAGTCAATTTTTTTTTATTTTTAAAAATTGATATAAAGTTTTATGTCAAATAGTATTAGCACATTTTTTCTAGTTTTTAACATGTTTTTTCGATTTGTTCAAACTGATACAATTTTTTTATTTTTTATAAACACACTTTTTCTAAATGCATAATAATTGTGCATCTCCTTACATCTTAGATACACTATTTTTGTGTTTCTAGATATATATTTTATCTTTTTTTTTTCTAAATATCAATTGTTTAATTTTCTTAATTGATTGTTAAATAATCTAGTTTATTTCTATATCTTCCTAATGAGATTGGAATATTTATACAAGTATATACATATTTTCATTTCTAATGCAAGTTGTATTCTAGGAGAAAAAATTGACACACTCAAATTTTAAGATAAAAGTTTTGGAAGATGCTTAGTAAAGATACATGTGCCAACCATCAATTATATTTGTTGTGGGTTCAATATAATAAAAATATATTAATATTAAAAATATAATTATAGTAATATTGTGTTATAAAAAGAGTAAGACCATTTAGAGAATCAAATTTCAAGAATTAAAAAAAAAATTAAAATTAAAATTAAACTCAAAATAAAATTAATATGTACACTATGGAACATTGGTACACATACTCTAATTTTGTTACAAATTTACATATTCTCATTTCTCAAAAATATATTTCATTTTTTTAATCCTTGACAGGAACTACTTTCCACACATAACTCACTATACTCCAAAACTGACCTATCTATGAACAATATTTTAGATATTTCTTACAATATATACTTTAGCATAGTATCAATAAAACTACAACCAAACATTTATACCACATACATAGAACAAAGTTCAATTTTTATGATATAAATAAGGATAATAAATGAGAATTAGATGGACTAGTTCAATTTTAGAATTGAAAACACTACAAATTATAGTTCACACAAGATTCTAATAATTAATTCTATCTATAAGTTTATAGTTGCTGAAATTAAATATAAATCTATAATATCTTCCATATTTTTTTAAAACTAACAATTCCAATTCTTGAAATAGGGTGCTTGATTCTAATAATGATTTTGATTTTTATTCCTAGGTATTATAAATAGGAATCATGTTGCATAGTGTATACCAATGCCTACATTTGCAAAAAAAAAAAAAAATGTTTAGTATTACTTTTCAAGTTCAAGTGAAAAGTTAAAAAAAAATTAGTGAAGTAAAAAATATTGAGGTATACAAAAATAAAATTGAAGAAAATATAAATTTTTCACTTAGCTTTAGTTATGAAAACCATTATTTCATTTTTATTTTTCTTGTCTCTATAAGCTCTTCTAATAAACTTGTAAAAATGAATTATAAATTTTTAAATAATTATTTGAATCTTATAAGGTTGAGAACAATGATTGCCACTATTTTTAATATCATATTAAGTATATACATCATTGAATTTTTATGTTGTATAAGTCCACTTTATGGGCTAGTGATTAAAGATGATAACAAATTTATTAACTTCACATAAATAGGTTGATTTTCTACACTCTCCAAGTAATTTAAGGAATGAATATTTTTCCTAGGTAAAGTTCTATTTTAGGATTCAACTATATTGGGGAAATATTTGGTGTAACAAGTCCTAGAATAAGCAATCAAGTGTATGATTCTATAGATACATGGTGAGATTTTTTGAGATATATTTGGTTATATTTTTCATGAATATCATTTAGTATTAAATTAATGATATAGTGCGAGTTTCTACTTGAAACCATTAGACGAATGATGACCGATAATTGTAATGCAATTTTAGAATCTAATTTTGACAAGACAAATGTTGGTAAAACAACTTGTATAATTATTTGTGAGATATTAAATTGGTTTAGATTAATGATTGAGATTTCTTGAGACTAATTTTGGAAGTCC
>VDFB02254260.1:0-29229 GCA_007258455.2 Sequoia sempervirens | reverse complement strand
CATCTCCAACATACTTCAACACATTATGAATCGCGCCCTTAAGTATTGGAGCACATGTTTTGCAACAATCTGGTGAACTTGCCTTGGCTCCAACATAAACTGACTTAATATATTTACTACGAAATAAACATCAGGTCAAGCATTTACCAAGTACATTAGAGAACCTATCAGCTGCCTGTATACAAATGGATCCACCAAATCCACTTCCAAATTTGTAGTCAATTTTAGATTTGCAAGGGGTTACAACCCAACATCTAATTTGTTTTTTGAATTTCTACTATATACTTCCCTTGACTTAGGAAGACTTATCTTATACCTTGCCACACTTATAGACCCAAGAAATAATGCACAAGGCCAATATCTTTCATGTCAAATTCAAATGCTAACTCCCACTCACCATACCAGGAGCTTCTCGCTACTTCCTGTAAGAATAAGATCATCCATATACATAACTAAAACCAGTAGATCAATTCTATCAAATAAATAATAAAGACTAGGATTTGCAGTAGTTTTAGTGAATCCTAAATTTAGTAAATACTCATCAATCAAGGAATATCAAGCATGAGATGCTTGCTTCAACCTAGAACACGGCCTTTTGCAGTCATGCACTTCAAATTCTCCGGGTTGATTTATAGAAACCTCTACCTCTATGTTGCCATTTAGAAAGGCTGTTTTTACATCAATTTGAAATAAATGTGCACCAAAATGAGAAGCAAGAGATATAATTACTCATAGAAAAGTATATCTTGAACCTAGAGCAAAACTCTCATTGTAATTAACTCCCTCTTTTTAAGAGAACTCATTTGCAACAAATTTGGCTTTGAATTTCTCTAGGCTCCCATCTGCTGCATGCATCACTCTGTACAACCACTTTGAATCAATCATTGGCTTTCCATGTGGTCTTTGCACAATCTCACAAACATCATTTTGGATAGTGGAGTTGTGCTTCTTTGCCATGGCATCTTGCCATACTTGCCTGAGTTTGCTTCCTCAAAAGTTGAAGTCTTAGCATCAAAGATGGAAGACATTAGAACAATATAACTTGGAAACTTCTTAGGTGGTTGGTTCACTCTAAAAGAAATTTTCAGTGATTCTACTTCCTCTTATGCCTCCTGTAAAGTTTGGGTAAGCCATTTAAGCTTCTTGGTTGTTTTAGATGAGGCTAAGGCATCTCAGCTTTACTAGAACTTGGCTGATCAGCAATAGAGACTGCTGTATTTTGCTGATCAGAACTTGGAATAGCAGGCTGTTCACTGCCTTCAACCTCAATGGCAGGGTCTAGAGGTTTAGAGGATCAAGCATCCTCATAAAAGTTAACATTTCTGCTAGCTATTGTCTTTTTTTTTTGTGATGGAACATAGATCTTGTAAGCCTTAAAAGACTCACTATATCTCACAAAGATACCCTTCAAGCTTAAGGGTTCAAACTTGTTTTTTTCTCTTTTGGGACATAAATGCAAATAAGACCCCCAAACACCCAGAAGTGAGGAACATCAGGTTTCTCTCTGGTGAAGGCTTCTTTTGGAGTCTTATCCTTAAACACTTTGTGAGGACACCTGTTTAATATGTATGCTAAAGATTTGCATGGTTCATCTCATAGAAACATTGGCAGATCTAAGTCATGATTTATAGACCTACCAATGTCTATGATGTACTTATTCTTCCTCTTTGCAACCCCATTTTGGCTAATGGTTGTAAGGGATGGTTAGCTCTCTCTTGATCCTTGCATCTTTACAAAAAAATGAAGTCCTTCGAGATATAGTCACCTCCACTGCCAAATCTCAACACCTCAATCATTTTGCTTGCCTAATTTTCCAAAAGAGCTTTGAACTCTTAAAATTTCCCCAAGGCTTCATCTTTGGTCTTCATGAAATAAATCTAGGCTTTTCACAAGGAATTGTCAACGAAAGATAAATCTAGCCAATGGAGTTGTTGACATAGGTCCACCTTCATTTAAATGGATCAGATTTAAAATTCCTTTAGATTTGTGCTTATTGCTAGGAAAGTTAGTCTCTATGCTTGCCAAGTACACATCCCTTGCATACATTAGTCTTTTCTACTTTGAAGTTAGGTAATCCATGCACCATATCCTTCAAAATAGGTAGAACTCCATAGTGCAAGTGGTCAAATCTCTTGTGTCAAAGTTCACACAATTTTTCATTGTCATGTATCAAGGTAGGTTGCTTGCTTGATTAGATCAACATTAGCTTATAAAGACCATCTTCATAAATATCTTTGGCCAATACTTGATTAGGATCTTGGTTGTGGTTTTTGATGATAACTTGCTAATCATCAATTTCAACCACACTTCAAATTTATCATTGCTAAAACTATAAGTAATTTTTTGCTAATATAGGAACATAAAGGACATCATCAAGTCAAGAATATCATCAAAAGGCATGCAAAAAGAAATATTTCCTATACTAGTAACATAGTATGTGGCATCATCATTAAGTTTTACTTGTATACTAGCTTTTTGATCCTAAAGTTTGTCAAAAGCCTTCTTATTGAATGTCATGTATCTTGATGCCCCATTGTCCATATACCACCCTAGACTAGAAAGTTTTAGTAGATAAACATGAAACCATGGAGAAGGTAGTCTCAAGCCCAAATGAAAGCACATCCATTGCTAAAGCTTCTACATTCCTTGAAAATTGCTTTTGTTGCTTGCCCTTCCCTTTTTTCTTCTCAGGACACTAAGAAGTAGAGTGGCCAAAATTTTGTCACTTGAAATACTTAGATATGGCTCAAATGTCATATCGTCTTTTTGAGTTAAGGAAATAATTTAATAATTAAACTTAAGTCATTGAAAAAAGTAATTTTAAATTATGTACATAAAAGACAACTTGTGTTTTATTACTAAAGAGGTTGTTTTAGAAAAGGAACCAAATGTGACGTTAGGAATGAGGCTCAAAAAATAATGTATGTCATAAAGGTTCTTCTAGTCACTTTTCAAAAACAAATTTGGAGGGAAAATGAGAACAAAAAAAAAGAAAACAAAATATCTTTTCTCGAAATGCCTTATAGGGAGGGGTTGAGGAATGGATAGGGTTATCAATTCTTACTATCAAATTCATTTCTCTTGAGTTTGAACATTGTTCATCTTTTCTTCCCCTAAGATGAAAACCCTTTTGTCAAAGAATGGATTCGAGGATGAAAACCCTCCTATTCATTTGAATAATTCCATCTAGGAATTATAATTTTGTTGAATAGATGCAAAGTTCTTTCAATTTCAATTATGTGTGGAATTTTCAAAGCATATTTCCGTTGACGTGGTAGTTGTGTGAAGTTATTTGCATCTGATTATGATGATTTCAAATAATTTATATTGTTGAGATTTTAGTTTGAGATCATCAAGTATTATTTTGGGCCTTTTCTTGGCAGGCTGTAGCTCTTAGTGTTTTTAATAATGCCAAAGAAATTTGATTAACATTTTTCAAAAGGCTTGCTTTGAAGAAAGGTTTGCCATACTTCTTTCAAAAGGTTGCGTGAGACTTTTACATAACATAATCTCCTTTTTGGGTTTTATGTATGACTATATATTAGGTATGTTACCTCGAGTTTCCAAGACAGGGATAGGGGGATGCGTTTCGGAGTCCCTGATTTTTCGGGTCATGTTTGGGGACGGTAAAGGGGATGACTATATAAAAAATAGGGAAAAATTTAAAATATATAAGGAAATTTTAGATATTCATATGATAACATTGAAAAAGCATTCATATATGCATTATAGAACCTTAATATATAACATTTGTGTTAAATTTAGAGTTCAAATGAGAGTCAAAGTCAAACAAATTAGCAAATGTCAAAACTTAATTCAAATTGCTTTCATAATTCATTATCAATATGCATATGATTATTAAAAAAAATATATAAGTTACAAGTTACAACAAAATGCCCAAAGGCTACAAGTTTCACTTTCAATTACAATAAGAAAGTACACTGCTGCCCCTAATCTGCATCTCTCAACACTGCATCAAAATCGGAGTTCTCTGAGTCGCTGCTACTGTGAGGGTTCACCTCATCCAACCGAATTCCAACCAATCCCTTTGGTGCCTCCTCATCAACCTAGGCAACATCTTTGGGATCAACATCCCATTGTAAAGCTAGAGTCTATAGATACTTTAGAGTCTAAGGATCTTGAAGTCAAAGAGCACTATGCATGACCACTAGCTTCTTCACTCATCTAGAGTTAAGCCTATTCCTCTTTATGGAGTGGATAAAGCCATATGTGGACCAATTCCTCTTTGTAGTAGAGGAATTGGCAAGTTGTGAAAGGAGGCGTATGGCAAGCATCCTCAACTGTGGTGTATCCTTCCCATGCCATGTCTTTGTCATCACAAGAAGGCAACCTTCCAGCCTTTGGTGCATACCATTTGGGATTAAGAGCAAAGGCTGCCATGTGAAGCGGGGTGTTCATTGTGTTCCACCCCCGTATCACAATGGGCTTAATATGTTGCTCATAATCCCAAAGTAGGATCCTTAGCCAAAATTGTTTGCTTTATCTTTCCAAGCATGCTGTCAAATGTCTCATATATCTCTCCAAGACTAGGAGAATCCGTATTAGCATATCTAATGACATCTACAATAGGTGAGATGAAAGAGCGAACATATCTGCAAAATGCAAACAAAAAGTTCAAAAGAATTAATTGACAAGTTAGAAACTTTGAAAGTTGAAACATTGAATATTAAAATAAAAAATTTAATATGAAAATCATCACTTTAATATTTAATATTTAATAAAATCAGCTATGCTCCCCCAACTTTTGGTGATAGGGGTGGCAAGGGATGGCGGGACGTGTTTTCGATATAGGGGTACTTTTGGGTCATTTTTTAGGGGATGACTATTAAAAAATATTCATTTCATAACATTGATATAGCATTCATCATAGACATTGTAGAAGATTAATACATAACATTAGACTTGAGTGGAGATCTCACTTGAGAATTGACAAACAAATTAACAAAATTCAAATGCTTTCATTGTCAATGTGCATACATATTATATAAGAATTTTAACAAAATGCCAAAAAGCTCCAAGTTTCAACTATAAAATGACAAAAACATAGAAAATATATGGCTATCCCTAATCAGCAGATGCAACTAGCAGGTCTGTATCAAAATTGGAGCTCAAGTATGAGTCACTATCAGATGCAATGACAAGGGTGGGGAGTTTCTGAGGAGTCCTTGAGTCCCCGAAATGTTTTGGGGACAGGGATAGGGGTACTAGGGTTAGTGATGTGTCCCTGGGGAGCACTGAAAATCAACGTCTTACCTCACAATAGATCACCAATCGTCATCAAGGATCCTTTTTTTGATGGCTTTTCCTTCAGTAGAGCTTGAATTAGGCCATCCACCCCACTTTGAATTCACCATCATCAATTGCAAAGGCTCATGCACCTTAATAATCCTCTCTAACAAATGAAGTAACTGGCTTATCTTGTCTCAATAGTTTTGATGCAGGAGCATCCCTGGTTGTAAAGCAATCCTGTATCAATCAAAAATATTTCTTTTCTTGCATTTCATTCAGTAGCAGTTTCAACATTTCATTCTGCATTTCACTACATTATCGTTTCTCAGCTTGCGAAGTAGGATATAGCATCTACATGAGGTCATCTATAACATCCAGATTTCATATCATTTGCATTTGTTTTCCGAAAGTTATTGCTCTCACAATTTCTTTGTAATTCACAATTAGAGCTTTTGGGGCCGACCTGGTCCAAATTTCTTATTGTAGACCTATTCCAGAACGTGCGGAGCTTAATGGAACATCATACAAGCATTTTGGGTCCAATGGGATCTATCTTGGAGATTCGCAATAAGTTTCACTTTGTAAAGAATTATCTTTTCATGTTTTGAGGTTGATCTTCATGTTTGATCATTCATTGGGTTTTGTAGACCCTTGTGGCCGACGCAGACCATTGTTGGAGCTGGATAATCATATTTAAGAGCATTTGTAATCATTTGGAAGTCAGTCATCAAGTTAGAGATAGTTTAGGATTCAATATTTCCGATCTGCCTTGTTGAGGGATTGTAATATGGCCTTTGTCCAGTTGTAATGTTGAATGCCCTTGCGGTAGCCTTGGTTATTCGCCCATTAGGCATATGATGCATGTAAGATTGCCAATTTAATAAAGATTCATATTTGTAGAATATTTTCTTGTGTTATTTCCACTATGTTGACTCTAAGCTGCATGGTTTGGACTATTCTTTTTGGACTGCCCATTTGTGACTGCACCAAGTGGTATTAGAGCAAGTTTGCAAGTCCTGAAGGCATTCCTTGAGGTGAACAGATCACCGACCTGAGGTAAATTACATGTGTTTTCAACCAATCGCCAACTGTGAGGTAGTTGAAACCCTATAGCTAGATCACTTGATTGAGGAAGTTGCACCGGATCCAAGGGGAGAGATGTTGACGAGAGCGGTTGCTATGGCAAATGTCGTTGGAAGAATGGATGAAATGTTAGAAATGATGCGCGCAATGCAAGTTCGATGAGATGTAGTTGAAGAAGATAGAAGGTGAGGCCTAAACCCTAGACACGAGGATGAAAGCGATGATGAAGCAGATCATGTTGTGAATCAATTTGCAGAAGCCCTAGAAGGAGAAGAAGAAGAATCAGATTAGATGAATATGTTGAAGGCGATCTGCAAAATTGGTAAGTGACCTAGAGTTGAAATTCAAAATTGCGTGGGAAATTTAAATCCCGAGGAATTGATTGATTGGATCAATGAAATGGAAGAATACTTTGAATACGAAGAAGTTGAAGATCTAGAAAGAGTAAGATTGCGAAAACAAAGTTGAAAAGTCATGTTGCTTTATGGTGGAAAGAAGTTCAATTGGATAGAAATAGAAAAGGAAAGGAGAAAATCATCAAATGGGATAGAATGGTGACAACGCTATAGAATCAATTCATACCTGCTGATTATGAACTTGAGTTGCTGAAAAGACTGCAAAACCTAAGGAAAAAGGAGAAATATGTGAAGGAGTATGTTGAATTCTACAAGATAATCATCAAAATTGGTCATAGTGAAGCAAGCAAAGAAAAGGTTGCAAGATATATCAATGGATTGAGAACAAACATTCAAGAGGAATTGAGCTTGGTAAAGATGACATCAGTTGAAGAAGCATATCAATTTGCATTAAAGGTGGAGGAGAAATTGAACAAGAAGTTTGAACAAAGGTAGAGAAGTGCAAGAGGAAGATTCCAGAGGAGCGGGTCACAAACTGGAGAAAAAAGACCTTATGCAGATCAAAACAAAGATGGGAAACCTTACTAGAGCGAAGAGAAGGATTGTAATTCATACCATAGAGGAAGAGAAGATAGAAATTTCTATCGCAATGATAGAGGTCATAATTCTTACTGCAATGATGGACACCAGAGAGAAGGAAGATCTGAGAAGAGACCATTTAGAGGAACTTGTTTCAAGTGTGGAGGTGAAGGACATAGAGCATTTGAGTGTCATCAAGGATGTACCAAAAAGAAGATTGAGCATACCGAAAGAGCAACTTATGTGGATGAAGAACCTATTGAATCCCCTAATTCAGTTGGGAAACCCAAGAAAGGCGAATCATTGGTGATGAGGAGAGCTTTGATGCATGAAGAAGTGACTGAGGGTGAGGAACCACCACAAAGGAAAAGTTTGTTTAGAACCGGATGTAAGTTCAGAGGAAAGGTATGTAAAGTTATCATTGATAGTGGTAGTACTAATAATCTAGTTTTAGAGGAGATGGTAACCAAGTTGAATTTGAAGAGATTGGAACATCCAAACCCCTATAGGATAGCTTGGATTCAAGACGAGCATAAGATATTGGTGAATGAACAATGTTTGGTGAAATTTCATATAGGATCATATAAGGATGAAGTTTTGTGTGATATTATGCCTATGGATGCCTGTCATTTACTGTTAGGAAGACCATGGCAATATGATAGGAAATCTATTCATAATGGCAGAAGAAATACCTATATTGTAACTTCAAATGGTAAAAGAATCAAGTTGATACCTCTAGAGGAAGAGGAGAAGATTGAAGTCTGTGGCATTGCTAGACTATGTTTGGTAGATGTAAGGAAATTTTTGGATGGATTGAGGCATGAGAACTTCTGTTTTGCATTGATTCCAAAGAAAAGGAATGGTCTAGAGGTAGAGAATCCTACCATAGAAAATGAAGAGGTAGTAGGATTGTTGACAGAGTATGGAGACATCATGTTGGAGAATGTACCAAATGGATTATCGCTAGTCCGAAACATCAGTCATCATATAGATTTAATACTAGGAGCAAATTTTCCAAACAAGGTAGCACATAGAATGACATCGACAGAGAATGCAGAATTGAACCGACAGATACAAGAGTTGTTGAAGAAAGGATTGATCAGAGAAAGTTTGAGCCCATGTGTGGTCCCTGCTGTACTTGCACCAAAGAAAGATGGAGAGTGGAGAATGTGTATAGATTCATGAGCAATCAATAGGATCACTGTCAAGTATAGATTCCCATTGCCGATGATGGATGACATTATGGACTGTTTGAGTGGAGCAAAGTATTTCACAAAGATTGACCTAAAGAGTGGCTATCATCAAATCAGGATCAGAGAAGGAGATGAGTGGAAGATTGCATTTAAGACTGATGAAGGGTTGTATGAGTGGTTAGTTATGCCTTTTGGATTGACCAATGCACCGAGTGGTTTCATGAGATTGATGAATGAGGTACTGAAGAAATTCTTGGGTAAGTTTACTATTTGTCATTGTTTACTTGAATGATATTCTGATTTTCATTAAAACTAGAGAAAAACATTTGTGGCACATCAGACAAGTATTACAAAGATTGAGAGAAGAGAAGTTGTTGATTAATGTCAAGATGTGTAGTTTCATGAAGACAGAGTTGGTATATTTGGGTTTTGTTATTTCTGCTTAAGGATTGAAGATGGACCCGAAGGTTAGAGCAATTGTTGATTGGCCTACACCAGTGAAGATTGGAGAAGTAAGATCATTCCATAGATTATCAACTTTCAACCGAAAGTTTATCAAAAGCTTTAGTAGCATTTGTACACCTATGATAGAGACAATGAGGGGAGATAAGGACTTTAAGTGGACATTTGGAGCACAAATAAGTCTTGAATTGTTGAAGCAAAATGAGACAAAGCAACTAGTGTTAGCATTGCCTGAGTTTGACAAGGTATTTCAAGTTGATTGTGATGCAAGTGGAAATGCAATAGGACTAGTGTTAAGTCAGGAAGGAAGACCTATAGCTTATTTTAGTGAGAAGTTGAATGGTGTCAGGAGAAGATATTCAATTTATGTTCAACAATTCTATGCTATAATTCAAGCCTTGAGGAAGTGGAGACATTATTTGTTGCCTAAGGAATTCATGTTGTATATTGACCATCAAGCCTTGTAGTATCTGAATAGTGAAGGGAAGTTGAATTAGAGACATATGAGATGGGTTGAGTTCTTGCAGAGTTATACACTTGTGTTGAAGCATAGGAGTGGCAAGTCAAACAAGGTTGCAAATGCATTGAATAGGAGAAGAAATTTGTTGAGAGAGATGAAGGTAGAAGTATTGGGTTTTGAAGAACTGAAGTATATGTATGAGGATGATCCAGATTTTGATGAAGCTTGGAGAGCGTGTAAGGAACCGGTAGTGACAGATCGGAGCCAATGGTTGGATTATTTCATCCAAGAAGATATGTTGTTCAAGGGAAACTGGTTGTGTATTCCAAGGAGTTTGATGAGGGAGAATCTGATCAAGGAAAAACATAGTGGAGGATTCGTAGGACATTTTAGAGTTCACAATACAGTAGCGTTGGTTAGTGAACATTATTTTTGGCCGCAAATATATAAGGATGTTGGGAAGTATGCTTAGTTTTGCAGAATTTTTCAAGTTGCAGAAGGGAGTAGTTAGAATATTGGATTGTACAAACCTTTGATAGTATTGGAGAGACCTTGGGAAGATATAAACATGGATTTCATATTGGGATTACCAATAGATGGCATGATTCTATAATGGTAGTAGTGGATAGATTTTCTAAAATGACACATTTCATTCCTTGTAAGAAGACTAATGATGCTGTGCATGTTGCTGACTTATTTTTCAAGGAGATTGTGAGATTGCATGGATTACCTAGGAGTATAGTTTTAGATAGGGATACTAAATTCATTGGATACTTTTGGAGAATATTGTGGAAGAAGATGAAGACAAACTTGAAGTTTAGTTCGACATATCACCCAAAAATTGATGGACAAAGAGAGGTGGTAAACAAAAGTTTGGGTAACTTGTTGAGATGTTTGGTCGGAGATAAGGTGGGAAATTGGGATATAGTTGTACAGCAAGAAAAAATTACATACAATAATTCAGTGAACCGGAGCATAGGGAAGACACCATTTGAGATTTTGACAGGAGTACATCCCAGAGGAGTTGCAGAACTAAGAGATATCAGTATGGAAAACTAGAGGAGTATGGAGGCAAAATAGTTTGCAGATGTAATGTTCTCTTTCATATGACGGCCAGAAATATTATTAACGTATTTAATTCCCATCAGCTAATAATTAAAAGTTGGGAATTATTTATTAATTAATTAATGTTATATTGTAAAAAGCAAATATTTAATATTGTTAATCAATTAATTATCTTTTATAAAGTCCAAAGTGGGACTTTATTATAATTTCCTGCCTAAAGTGCAAAATTAAATTATTTAAATCTTCTTAGGCGGTTGTTTCTCAGGAGCTTATTAAAAGATGGAGAAGGCATTATTCATTATTGGAGTTTATTTTCTTTTTCTGTGAACTTTCGAGCTTGAGACTTCTAGGGTTTCGGTAGTGAAACGATTCCACCCTAGCCAGTTTAGAGGGGAAATCATACAAGTTTTCCAGATTGAGCTTCATTGCAATTTTGTGAGTCTCTTTTAGAGACAAGGTTGGAGAAAAACGATATATTCAGAATGCATTGAGCAAGGGTTTGTGGTCTGGTCGAATTCTTCTTATCAGGCTCCAAGTGCGTCACTCTTATTGAGCCTATTGGGTTCAACAAGTTCCTTAAGATTGTTGTGAGTTTATTCTTCAGAGGGTGAGTTGCAAATGTAAACCCTAGGTGCAGAGATACAGTCCATTCTGAGCAGAGGCAATTTTTGGAGGAGAGCAACTGTTGCCAAGCTGTGTATATCTTTTGGAATCTCCTTCTGGTCTGAATCACTGAAAGATTTCTATTTGCAAGGGTGTGGCTACTCAGAAGTGATTTGCTGTATGTGGAAGGATCATTCTGGCTCGTTTTCAGACTTTACATCAACCATGAGTGGCATTAGGGCATGAACAAGGGTGCTGGGCGGATAAATGACTGATTTCTGCAGACTGCAACCTTCTTGAGACCCTCCTGTGGCAACTCAAGTTCACTTGTGACTCCTGGCAGCGTGTATTCCAGGTTTGAGCATATACTATTCATATATTTCCAAGTTACTAGGTCTGCAATGATGTTAAATGCTAGAGTAGAGTGATAAAAATCTGTTGGAGCACGTCTGTAGCTGCTGCACATGTATTTTAGTCCATAATGTGCTTAGAAGTTGTCATTAAAACTGCTGTTCAAATCTTATTGCTGTTGCTGTGTATTTTCTGAGGGTATCGTGCTATCAAATAAGTATCATTAAGAGTGCTCAGAGAGTCCCAAGTCGAATACCAGTCTGGTCATGTAATGGACATTATGTTTAAGTCATTCTGTAGCTTATTTCTGATATACTGAAGCTTCTAAATGTAATCATAAATCTTTATCAGCTAAGTTCCTATTATTGGTGTATTTCTGAGCAGTGGTAGTGTCTTAACAAGCTTAAGTTTGTCACTGAGCTTGGAACAGTAATTGGTTGTTGTCATATCATTGCAAATATAATGGATAATGGCCTAGAATTACATATGGTGATGTTTTAGTTGGTATTTCAGTTCTGCATCAGTATTTCATTAGTCAATCTGTGATTTTATATGCAAAATATTGCTTGGTTGGGTAGAAAGAAACATCTGTCAAACTCATTAACTGCAAAAATTTCATACCTTCCGAGAAAGACATTTTACAGCAGATTTCATGGAAACATTGCACAATCAAGTCCGAAAGCATCTGGAAGAAATAAACAGTAAGTATAAGGAAAAAGGCAGATGAGCGCAGGAGTCAAGGAATTTGCTGTTGGAGATGAAGTGATGGTATATCTGAGAAAGGAAAGATTTCTAGTTGGAACATACAACAAGTTGAAGATGAGGAAGTTTGGATCGTGTAAGATTCTAAGAAAGTTTGATTCCGAAAATGCATATGAAGTGGAGTTAGCAAAGACATTGTTGCAAATATATATGACTATCATGAAGGACAGTCAAGTGACAGTAGCAGTGAAGTGGATTTGAAGGAGCAGTTACTACATCAACCATTGGAGGAGATTAAGCAGATTTTGGATACTAGAACAAGAAGAAGCACTAGGAACAAGCAGTACAAGGAATACTTGGTGAAGTGGAAAGGCGAACCAGTGGAGGATTTATCATGGATTTCTTAGGATGAGGTGGACCATTTTGGTTTTCCTCTTAGCCTTGGAAATTGAGGAACTCACTTTTCTTCCAACCCTAAGTGTCTGATGCAAGAGCATCCCTGGTTGTAAAGAAATCCTTCATCAATCAAAAACATTTCTTTTCTTGCATTTCATTCAGTAGCAGTTTTAGCATTTCATTCCGCTTTTCATCACATTATCTTTTCTTAGCTTGCGAAGCAGGATATAGCATCTACACAAGGTCATCTATGGCATATCTAGATTTCAAATCATTTGCATTTGTTTTCCGAAAGTTATTGCTCTCATAATTTCACTATAATTCACAGTCAAAGCATTTGGGGCCGCCCTGGTCCATATTTCTTAGTGCAAACCTATTCCAAAATGTGTAGAGCTTAATGGGACATCATACAAGCATTTTGGGTCCAATGGGATCTATCCTGGAGATTTGCAATACATTTCACTTCGCAAAGAATTATCTTTTTCATTTTTTGAGGCCAACCTTCACGTTTGATCATTCATCGGGTTTTGTAAACCCTTGTGGCCGATGCAGACCTTTGCTGGAGCTGGAGAATCATACTTAAGAGCATTTGTAATCATTTGGAAGTCAATCATCAAGTTAGAGATAGTTTAGGGTTCAATATTTCTGATCTACCTTGTTGAGGGACTATAATAAGGCCTTTGACCAATTGCAATGTTGAATGCCCTTGCAGTAGACCTGTGAGCCCTGGTTATTCGCCCATGAGGCGTATGATGCATGTAAGATTGCCAATTCAATAAAGATTCATATTTGCAGAATATTATCTTGTGTTATTTCCATTGTGTTGACTCTAAGCTGCACGGTTTGGATTGTTTTTTCTGGACCCTACATTCGTGACTGCATCAAGTTTTGAGGAATTCCTTCTTTGAAAATGTCTTGAAGAGAGTGAGTGGTGGTTGTTGTAAATGGACATTTGAATATCTCTAGCTTTTGCCACCACTTGCTTCACCCAATCTATTTTCCCTATGTCTTTCAATGCATGAATATAACATGGGGTCCAAGCGATGTGCTTGTACGCACCCTCCACCATCATACTAGCTAATTTGCACACACATGTTGAATCATTGATCACTTGTACAACATTTGAGGCCCCAACCTCTACGACCTCTCTCAAAATGCTAAACTGGAAGTTTGCATCCTTGCACTTCCCTGAAATCCACAACTCTAAGAAAATAAGAGCTAGTTGGGCATGTGACTATGATATTGATGAGTAGCCAATGTCTAATATCAGTCCACCCATCCATCACAATAGAACAACCCGTCTTGATCCAAGTTTGCCTCATATCTTCTATTTGCAAATTAACCTTAGAATATTCTATGTCTAGGATGGTAGTGCATAGTTTATGATCTCCAAGGGGTACAAATGAAGGACCAATAGATGCTACATCTTTGATCATTTGTTTGAAATAAGAGGGACATGCCACATGAAATGGGATGGCATGGGCATAAAAAAAATTTGGCAATTGAAGACTCTGTTGCATCATGTGCCTGCACATTAAACACACCTACAATTGTCGTTGGCCTCTCACCATCACTAACCTTCCTCTTTCCTCTTAAGGCAATATCAGTACTACCACTACCAGCCATGGATGGAATAGGCATAGATGAACATCCACTTGCAAAAAAATGTGTTGGCTTTGTCACACTTGTAGACCTCATTTTTGCTCCATGTGCAATCTAGGAGCCTCTAGCTTCTCATTATCCTTTATGTTTGGACAAACCTTGACTCCATGGCCTGTAATACCCAAGAAATGAGATTGTACCTTTGTGTAGCTCCCTCTGAAATTTGTGTTGCAAATGAGACACAACCACACCCTACTCCCCTTTGAATTTCTACTTTTCGTATCTAGGGCTGTCACAATTTGGAGAAGAGTTTTTTTTTGTTAAAAGGGCCCTTTGCATAAGTTTTCAAGATTTATGAAGGGTATTCAAATGGTTTCTTTGGAAGCTCATGTCCACCCCCAATACTTCCACGCTCTGATGAGGCTGAAACCCTTACATTTATTTGAGTTTCTTCCTCTTTATTGTCACTACTATTATTGTCACTGTTCATTTTTTTTGAGATTTAATGCAACTTTAAACTGAAAAATGAAGAAAGAAAATAGACATTTCTTACTTTAAGATTAGGAAAAAACTTGCAAAAAAAAAAGGATAGCATGACTTACCTCTTTGAAGAAATTGCAATCTCACTACCAATGATGCCCTAGATTCAACCTCTTTTGCAGCTGCTCCTTCAATCCCTGCTAAAACAATTTGCTCTTCCTTCAAACGTAGATGCAATATATTTGCACAATCAAAAAATACAAACTCCTCATTTAGGACAAGTTGGGGTGTGGGGACCCAGAATAAAGGAATTTGAAAATGTTTTTTTTTTTAAATTATGAGGGACGGCTGGCTGTCCCCTTCCTTTTTCCTCCCCATCCTCATGTTTCGGGGATGTTTCCTTTTGTTTCTGGTTTTTTGGGGACGGCCTAGGGATGTCCCCTAGGCGTCCCCCCATCCCTAGGATGTCAAGGAAACGGGGACGTGTCCTTGGGTTTCCTTGTATATTAGTTGTGACTTATTGGTTAAAGGCTGTAATTCTTGTCTGAGTTACCAAATGAATGCACAAAGGCAGTTGCACCAAATAAAAAAGCAATTATCACTTCTTCATTGGCTGCTGTACATTATGTGCTTGGAAAAAAATGGTAATCTTCATAAGAGTGACCCTTTGGGTCTACAAAAATATTTGAAAATTCTTTATTTGAGGAATTTTTGATATTATTAGATGAACATCTTCAATTCATATTTATAGCTATTTCTAGTTTTGCATTTACTAACTAGCAATAGTAAATTAATCCTGCTATTGATTGCATTGTAATCTTTTGTGTGGTTTACCATCATAAATATTATAAATTTAGAAGTGGATTTAAATATTATAAGTCTAGATGGCTATGCTGCCACAATATTAAAAATCACTTTCATTTTTAGCATTAATATCTCTAATGTTAATCTGTGCAGTTCACTGCCATTTTGGGATTTTATAATTTGTTCTAGAAGGCTTGCCACCAAAACTAGATTTAGTTATTTCCAGTTTTCAGTTGTAATTAATCTAGAGGGCTTGCTGTCAAAAATATATTTCCTTATTTCCATTTCTTTGTATCAATTGCTATATTGAGTTGTGCAGCTTGTTGCCAACAAGCATGCTTTTGCAATAATAGTCTAACTCCTTTCATTGTATGCTCTCACCTTGCCCTCATCTGGATCTTAGTCATCAAAAGGCATTAAGGTTCATGCATTGTCCATTGCGAAATTGCAAAAATTAAAAAAAAAATCAGTTTGAGACATCACATCAAATCTTTCTTCTCTTGATGATAAGAATTTGTATCCTAGTGCTTTTATTTTTGACCCTTCCTAGGTCCTTTCTTACCACTTTTCATCACCTTCCCAATGGGGGCTTACCTTTGACAATCTTCCATTTGAATTGAAGTAGCTTCAAGTCTAGTTTCTTCCTAGATAAAATCATCTCAAAGATTTTCAAAGATGTGAAGCTTGTCATGAGCACAAACACTCTAAACAAATGATACCCAAGATGGAGAGAACCCATTTAAGGTTGTGGATACCAACTTTTCATCCTCCACCTTAACTCCAATAGCTTTAAGCTGATCATGAAGTTGTGCGTTCTTCATTAGGAAGGTGGCTAAGGTGTCTACATCACTCATGTGTGTGGCATTGAGTCTATTCTTCAGCAACATATTATGAGAGATGTTCACACTTTGATAAAGAATGGTCAAGTCATCATACATCTCCTTTGTTGATTTCTTTTCAGCAATGTGAGGAATTAAATGATCCTTCACAAAATGCAAGATGATAT
Organism: Sequoia sempervirens; assembly: GCA_007258455.2. Taxonomy (NCBI): domain Eukaryota; kingdom Viridiplantae; phylum Streptophyta; class Pinopsida; order Cupressales; family Cupressaceae; genus Sequoia; species Sequoia sempervirens. Next base: position 12,837 of record VDFB02254260.1, on the reverse strand, counting down.
GCTTTGCCTTGGTCATCTTCTAGTTATGCTCAGCCAATTGAATAGGTATTAGTTGGAAGTGGCAACATGGTTTCCACAAAGACCCAAACATCAACTTCTTGCAACAACATTTGCAACTTGTGCTTCCAAGGTGTAAAATTTAAAACACCCTTTAGGTGGTCACATTTTTTGAGACCGAAACTAATCGTGTTTGCAGCTGCTAGAACACGCTGAAACTGAACAAGTCAGCTGATATTAAATAAGACTGGCAGCCTATCACAAGTGTAGATCAATTAGGGCATCACACCCTACAAACTTTTACAGGTCCAGGACTTTTCAATCATTGAAGTAAAGCACTGAAATCTCCCTACAACCCCCTATCGAAAGTGGCAACAAATTCCATTCACAAACCTAGAAGATCTGAGTGATAGTGCTTTGATAACATGTTAAATCCCGCACATGGTATATGAATTCTGCACTCTAGGGTTTAGTTAACCTTCGGTCAAACCTGCAATTCTGAGTGCTATAACCTACATGAACAAACTTCTGAAAGTACAAAATATAAGAGGATAACACTACAATCAGAATTCTATAGTTGGATAACTTTTATTATTCTAAAAAAATTTAAAATACAAAACATGGATCCCACAAAGTTATATATAAGCCATAAACTTGGTGCCTAGATTTATGAAAACTAACACTAAGTATAATATCCTGAATTTAGGAAAGCTATATATAGTATCCTAAATTTAGGATGTTTCTGCTAATTTTCTGCACCCAGGAACAATAGCTGAGCGACCCAAAATTCTAACACAATGTGTTTGCTGCTTTGTGATTATTACCAATAGACGAGTAAAAAAGCTCATAAAATAAATGATTACCCCATGGAAATTGGTCATCAAGGAAATAGCTTAATACACAGGGTTGGAAATGCCATAAAAATTATAAAATAAAAAAAATATGTTAGAAAACTGTTGTTGACTGAATATGAGACAGTTGACTATGACAAATAAGGGTCTTTGTTTACAATTACTGTTGTAATTTGTTTTAGTGGAAAATTGGCTGTTTTATTTTCAGTGCAGAATTAATTGTTATAAATGCTGCATCATGAAACAAATATGGATTGGTTGAAACCCTCAGTCCAAGTTTCATGATGTGATAGATTTGAATCAGGCTTCATTGAGGATTGCTCGTAACTTGTAAGCCATTGGTGTTGATGTAAATGATCAGTTAAGGTTGCTCATGGGCCATTGATTGTATAAAGCTCAAATGAGGTGGCTCACGAGCTGTTAATTTGCTTAAACCTCAATTGAGGCTTCTTGTGGACCTTTGATTTCTTAAGGCCAAGTTAGGTGTTGAATATTCTATTGAATGGCTAATATTTGGTTCAAGTTGTCAATGGGCCATTGATTCCTTGAAACTCGGTTGAGTTTGCTGATGGGCCATTTGATGGTTGAAGCTTTGTTGAGGTTCTGCATGGGCTGTTTAAGGCTCCGTTGAGGTTTCTAGAGGCCATCTGTGATCTATTGCTCAAAGATCCATTGATGTTGCTTGTGGGCCATTTTTTAATTTAGTTTCAGTAAAGAATACTCAAGTGAATAAAAATTCTCAGTTGAGATTGCCCATGGGAATGTTCATATGAATCTTTGAATTGACATGTAAATAGATCAGGGCATCATTCTAATTATTATTAACATTTCTGCTAGATACAGTAGTTGAAGTTGGTTGGGGTTCCAAGATAGTGAGGTAAGTACTATATCAGCATAGAGTCATAGACGATGAACATCAAGGGATATCTAGCTTTCTGAATGTGGTTTATGTGCAAATATTCTGATGGGACAATCTATAAAATGAGAATTGATGCTTCATTATTATGTGTCAAAAGCTTATGATTTATGAATAATGAGTTAGTTGTAAATCATCACTGCTTGTATATACTTTCTTTATTTGTAAGTCATTAATGGTATGCATCCATAAGGTTTTAATAAGAATGCTCTTTATGAAGTTACTAATATTTGGAACACACAAGAAACATTCAGAGTCTTTTGCATGGAAACGCTGGGTGCAATTGGATGTTGGATAGTTTCTTTTAATTTTAAAACCACTTTCTTCAAATAGTGGAAGTCCTAAAATCATTTTTGAATCTATTATTGGTACAAAATGACAACATGGCCCAAAGGAAATCCAAAACTGCATGTCCATCATAGTCTGCATTATCATTTTTTTATGATGCTCAGAACTAGAAGATGTCTATTGTATTGTACATTCTTCAGAAATTGGAATCCAAAGTGGACACCACTCAAATAGAGCTCTATATTCAGCAAATGTGACATCAAGACACATTAAAAAACTAACGTTAGGAAGAAAAAAGGTCACTACGACTTACCATCCGGATATGTAAAAGAGCCATGGATGTAATAGTTTGACATTTTAATTGAAGAAAATGTTGTTTTTTTTTTGTTTCAATTGTTTTCTTGCTTACTAATAGTTTGGAATTGGTTGGTTATGTCGCAGATGTTCCTTTGCCTGCAGGACTGGTACTTCCAGGAGATGAAATTGAAGATTCCAGTAAGTATCTTACCCTATAATCCCTTGTTGAAAACATTTGAATGTGAAATATATCTTTCATTTTGAAGAGTAAAATTAAGGGGTTGATGTCTTTTTAGTCCTGCTAACTTTACTGCTTGGAAAAGGTTGTGGGATTCAGAAACTGTTTTAAAATTCTATATTTTTTTCATTTCATGCGTGCAAGTGGTATGCAGTCACCACACAATAACCTGTGGTAGGAGGGGGAGTTTCTTCTCCAGGTCTAATGTCATTGCTATGGACTAGTCTCCTTGTTCCACTAGGACATAGCCAAAAATCTAAAGAAAGTGGAGTCCACATGCAAGGCTTGCTACTCAATCATAAATAGTAGTTACACAAAAGATCCTAATGAACCTTACAGTTTTTTTGGTAATTTACTTAGGGATTCTATTGGGATCTTCACCCATGCAAACTGAAACTGTATAGAAAGATAGAACCAAAGTAAAGGATGAAGATCATACAAAACAAAACAGATGCTGAAGTGAAAGTGAGTAGACCAAACTAAACAAAAACAAAGAAAGAGGCCAAAAGCTGAGATAGGGCATCATCCATAAGCTGCGGAGAGTGAATGCACTAGTAACCTCTAGAGTCACATCATAATGCATAACCAGCAAATTCTGCACTACCAACTGCAAGTTGAGGCAGAAGGATTGCAGGTCTTGAAGTTGGCGATTGATCGCCAGTAGTTGCTTATTCAAGACCCAAACCTCCTGTCTTGAAATTGGCTCTAACATCACACCACCTGATGAGGAGGAAGGCATATCCACAATGAGGCCAAACATCAAATCGTTTGGAAGAAGACAGTTATGGACCCAACACTTAACATCTCCATCCACCACTTTACCATCCAGATGTGTGAGAAATTCCTCATGAATGGAGAATTTATTGTGGCACTTACCAAAATTACCAATCCCCTCCGACTCCAAGATACATTTTACTAAATTCAAAGAACTAGGTGCCAAACAATCAAAGATTGCCTTAGTTTCTTGTTAGACATAGTGCCATAGAGGAGGGGATCATGAGGCTTTGATCCCTTCCCACTATAGGCCATGGGAGAAGGGACACAAAGAAATCCACACTAGTCAAACACTACAGCCTAAAACCCCCATAGATAGCAACAATAAAAAGGCATGACATGACACCAAGACTAGAACATCACACAATTCAACAACAAAAATGGTGAGTTGCATTGGCTAATAAAGCCACAACCGACATGCCACTAGTCAGGTCCCACATAAGCACCTGCCTTAGCACATATGACACTTCGTGGGCACCAAGTTAATAAAACACGATTTCTACAATATTGTGAGATAGATCTTACTAAATTGTTTGCACACCTTATTTAACTTGGGAAAGAATTGATAGTTGGTTCCCACCAACCTGATCAGAGAGAAAGGAATAATTATTAGGGCTTTTCAAATAAAATAATCTTGTCTAACTTGTCCTACACTTCCATAATATCTACCACCAAACTCGAAAAAGGGTCAAAATCCACCCCATGATTGGCAATGAGATTTGCCACTTTGTTACATTCCTAGTAACAATGAAAGAAAGATACCTCCTCGAAATTATTATACACAGACAAGGCTTCCAACATCATTTACTTTGCTTTTTAGCTGGAACAATTCCTTTTAGGAAAACTCTAGATAACCATCGAGAAATCACCTTCAATGATTACAATTGCCTGCACGGACGAGATTGAAAATTTCCACCACAACATTCCATTTTTCTTCATTGTTGAAATGGATCCCCAAGTGGAAAGACTCCCCAGTCACAAAGTAGCCTTTATCATTTTTGATGATGGCTCTAGTACTTGTTAAGCCATGATTTCCCTTAGAGCTCCAACAAACTTGAGCTTCATGAAACCAATAGGCGGTTTAGCCTACCTTACATTCTTTCAAAGTTTCAAACAGCCTTTTTTGCTCTTAACCCATTAACAAGAGAAGGGGGATCTCCTCCCTAAGCTTTGAAGATCACACTTTCCTAGTGAGAAAAGGACAAATCACTCGTATATACAATAAACCTATTATAGGCCCAAATGGATGCTTCAATCTTTAATCAACAACTTTTCCATGAAGAAGAATAAGTTTTCAAAATTTTGTTATTTCTTTCAAGCCATATGCCCCACAACACACAAGCAAGAGAAATGTGCCACAATGATTCTAAGTTCTTGGTCTCTTTGGGCTGGCTACAAATAAATTGGCACACCATTGTTGGTACCACCCAAACCAACCCCAAGTGATGAATTAGTTTAGTCCATATATTTGAGGCAAACTCATTGAATAAGTAATTTATCCATTTAATTTTCATGCTTCTTACAAAGGGGACTTTGACGGCCTATGAAAGCCACGCTCCTACAAGTTATCAAAGGTCAAAGACTCAAAATCTTGTTGAAACTTGCTAACCACACAAAGGCATTACATTTCAAGGGAGCTAGTTATACCAAATCATACAAGACGATCAATCTTTAGAAAGGGGGAAATGAGAATCACAAAGCCTTGCCATAACCCTATAAGAACTAGAGAGATCACCAATCCATTGGATTTCATTGACTTTGTCTATTTGTGGAATTCTAACATTTAAGGATGTTTATTAATAAATGAGATTGCTTAGGATGGACTTGAAGTAATGTTAAGAATTTGCAGCACCTACACTACTTACCATTGACCAATTTTACTTCTTAATAATTGCAAATTTTCATCCCACACCTTTAAAAAAGGAGAACATAGGTATCTTGCATGCCCAAGATGCTAAACAGTGGGGGAAGACACATCTAAGAGTCAAACTAGAAGTTTTCCAAGGAGTCATCACCCTAGTCCTAGGAGAGTTACAAACTGATCAAAACTCATTATTTGACTAGAAATTTCTAGATAGGAGAGCCTTTGGGAAAGGCTTAGCAATAAAGCAACCTCAAAGGATTAGGGGATTCCAAATATATACCTCTCAGAAAAGAACACTATGGATGATCAGCTTTAGACAAACAATGCCAAGCAAGCTTTGCACCCAAAGCCAAATTGTGGAACTCTAAGTCTTTAATGTCTACATTGTTGGTGTGAATGGGGTATGTTATATAATCTGTTCCCTTTTAGGTCCTTTTACACCTAGTTAGTTAAGTTTATTTAGGACATTTACTTTTTATGTCTCAAATCATGGTTATGACACTTGTCATAATCCTATGTTGTCCTATTCTCACCCTAGCCTATATATACAAGGGTTCTCTATGTATTTTTACATTTTATTGCATCCTTTGTGTAGATTATTGTTCTTCTATCATGTTCATCTTCTAGATTCTTGTGATTAGCTCTTTGTCATTTTGATCTTGAGATAGCTACCTCTATAGATAATACTAACATGGTATTAGAGCAAGAAGATAGTCTAGAGTTGATCCATTTTTAGAAGATCTAGGATTGCAATTTTCATGTTTTCTTGAAATTGAGTATGCTCTTTTCTTGCATCCTAGGATGGTTTGGAGAATTAGAAAAGTTGAGAGAGTTGATTTAAGGGGTTTCCTATTTGAGGCTTTGTTTTGTAGGTTGTTTTTGCTGATTGGAGCTCACCACTAGATTTAGAGCATTTGAGAAAGTTGGTTTTGCTTATTGTTTCTTCTAAATTAGGCACATGAGGCTAGATTTGGGCATCTATAGAACACTTATTATTCAAAGCATTTTGGGGAAAAATAGACCCTATCATTGTGTTTAGAAGGCCCAAGAAACTATTGTTGATTTTGGAGTAGTAGTAAAAAAAGGCAACATTTGTATGACCGTACCATATAGTTATATTGTAGAATATTCTTATTGTACAAACACTACATAGGCATCAAAGGAATCCATGTTGGCATAGGCGAATTAGAATTTATGCTGGTATCTACACATTTTTAAAAGTTTCTAATGGATTTGATTGGTGGAAAGGAATATGGTATTGCACAATTTGTAGACCTTTCCCCCCATAGATTGTTGATGGTATACTAGGAGTAGGACTACAATAGATCATGTGACATTTATGCCACTGTAGATTTTTTGTAATTTGCATGCAAAGGATGCAGGGAACCATAAGGCTTAGGCCACTTGTGGCCATTATTGCTATGATCGACAATACTATCTATAGTGGTAGATATTCCCCTTAACCTACAGTCAAAACCACCAAAACTACCCTCTATTACCCAAAGGTGCTTATGTGTGCTTAGATTGCAATTTTTATATTTTGATTGGTGGGTTTCTAGTACGACAAGTGGTTTTCACAAATTAGATGATGGTTTTGAGCTTTGCAAGTTATATTCCATCCTAGGAGAATATTCTATCATTTTCCTAGTGATGTCATCTTTCTAGTGTCAACGCCACTTTTTTGACAATTGAGGTTATTGCTTGGTTGACATTTGCTAACATGACTTTTTTGTGAAATGACTTTAGTTTTCCATTGTGAACAATGTTATTTATTTTCTAACATCATTATTTTGTTAGCAATCTTTTTCAAAATCAACCCCTTCAGTGTTGGCAGTTTGGATTTTGAAGCTGATCTTCAAAGGTTAAATTGTTGCTCATATATTGTCTTTTTTACAAGAAATGCTAGCATACTCATTCATAGGCTTTATCAATGTCCAATTTAATGAGCATATCTTGAGAGCACTAGAGGAAAGAGAGTACATCACCTCATGGGTTAAAATCACCCCAACAAGAATTTGTTTACTAGCTACAAAGCCACCTTGTTATAGAGATGATTTTAGGGGGATTAGCTTCAATCTCTCAACTATCACGTTGGAGATATTTTATAATTGTATTACATAGGGCATTGCGGCTGTAGTAACCAAAGAGTGTGGGTTGGCTTTTTTAGGGATCAAAGCTAGAAAAGTGTTGTAATCTCTTAATAGAACATCTAATTCTCTAGATTCAATGTCAACCATAGTAAGTTCAAGATCAATCAAGTCCCAAAAGTACTGATAAAACATTGCCAAGAAGCCATTTGGGCCAAGTGCCCCAATCACCTTTCAATACAAGCATGGCCTCTTGAACCTCATTAAGGGAGACGTGCTTTAGGAGTATAGAATAGGAGTTTTTTTAGTGGCAGATCTTTGCCAATTGGTGAGTAGTTCATTTTTGCTAATTCAAATTTGGATAATACAGTGCAATCGGCAAGGGGCCAAATCACCATGATTTTACAAATTATCGGTCAAATGCACGTTAATTTTCCACCAATTTATTAATACGGCATTTATAATTAATGTTTTTTGCCACAATAACCTATGCACTTGTAATGAGGAATTGCATGGAATTTCACATGCATGTTTTAATTTATTGATATATTCACTAATAGCATTAAAAGTTCAACATGTAAGAGGACCAATTTTGCTAATACTAATATTAACGCCATGCTAATTGTAGGGCTATAATCGCCTTGAGAATTACAGCATATATTTTTGATCATGGTTTGTTTTGCCCAACATTTATATGGATCATTTTATTTCACTATTTTACAATCATGCAGGGATTCACCAAATTTGTACTCCACCTTTTTACAATCAAACCACAATATTTTCCAAATAGGAATTCATATAAATACAATTGAAACTTTGAATTAATCTTTTACACATTATAAGGGAAGTTTTTGACAAGATTGTTTAATCTATAAGTTCTGCTTTAAATGATATTGTGAGATCTCTTTAATTACAGATTAGAGAGCAATTCCTTTGAGATGAACTACATGAAGCCATGTTTGTTGTGTATCCTCAATATTGGATCAACTATCAACTAGTTGATTTTCATAACAAGATAAATAAATTGGCCAATTAGTTTTCCAAAAGTTTAGAATTCAATTGGCAACATATAAAAGGAATTATAAATAAATCTAAGCTTATAGAGCAATCAACTTGTTTTGCAGCGTCAATGATATAATAGTTTAAATTTATGGAGAGTCCCTTCCAAGGGTGATCAATAACAGAGCTTTGGACAATTTTAAGTTAAGAGCAAAATATTGTGTGATTCAATATTAGAATATTTTAAACTTGACAATTTATGTCAAACCATGATATTGGGGTTGATGGGGGATGAGAGTGTTTTCAATGCATTAGTGTTCTTGAATTCAAATATAAGAAACAAAATTTGACAAGAATTTAGAAAATTGTTTGAAGATGTATACAACTAGATATGATATCAAAAGTTTTCCTTTTGAAAGGGCATTGGGAATCTGGAGGTCTATATGTGAAAGAAGAAGGTTGTGCAACACTTCAAACAATACTAGCACATATGACACAATGAATAAACATGTAGTGGCAATGATGAGATGCACTTAAGAGGATGTATGTAAACAAAAGAAAATGGAGACCATGATTAGGATGACCCTCAATCTCATAGTTAGAGTGAGGAGATGATTTGGTTATTGGAAGAGATTGAGTGCTTATTAGGTATTTATATTATATTTCATATTCCAAATTGTTGTTGATATTTTATTTGTCTATCACTAATACACATTTTTCAATTTTCATTTAAAAATTAATAAGTCAACTTATTATTATTTTCCAATGTTCTATTTTAGAATCTAAATTTTAAACATTGTTTTCAAATTTAATTTAATTTTAGAACCTTAATTTTACATATTTTTCAATTTCCATTAAAAAGTAACATATTAATATTTTGATATTATTAATGTGTTTATTGGCATTCAACTAAATGCATACTAGTCAACAACAATAACATATATTGCAAAGTGCAAATGTTTGATGTGTATCTAGAAACCAAAGTTTTCCTAAATTAAGTAATTAAATAATTATTTTTTATTTTTTATTTTAACACAAATGTATTTGAATTTTTTTATTAATTTTCAAATTAAGGAATATATAAAAGCACTATAATATTTTGCTTAAAAGTAACTCTGCACAATGCTCAATCGGAAATTCAGACTATAAAATTATTTTACCAACTTTTGTAGTAGGCTCCATTGTTCATTTGTTGGAAGTGCAATTTTTTGTAAGTCATTGTAATTGACTTGTAATTTTGTTAACATTTCATAACTAGGAGCGGAGCTTTCCTTTAATGTACTATTAAACTTACATTCAAGGTTATCATTCACTTGATAGAATCTAAAAAGTTTGCCTCATCAAGTTTTTGACCTTGAGTAAATTGGTCGTTATCCCATTTTTTTCTATTTTTTCTATTCCTTTTCAGAGCATCCTTTCCTAGGTATCGGTGTGAAATGTTAAAAGGCGTTAGGAAATCAAGCTCATCGAGTTTCTCTAACTTTGTAATCAGTTTCTATATTATATCTCCAAACTGATTCACAAATTCTTATGCTTCACAAAGTTCCATACACTTCCGAAGGATAGATAATGTCTTCATTGAGTAGTTGGGAATTCTTTTGGATGCCAATTCATTATCACTAATTGTGTAGATTACTTCCAAAACTTTCTTTGTTGTATTCTCTAATGAAATCACCACTTTTTTTCTTTCATGAACCTATTTAATGAGCTTCTCAAACTTCGGCAGTAGACCATCAAAAAATTCAAAGAATTTATTGAAATCATAAGTCATTTGTATAATTTCCTCCTAGACTTTATCTTTTGTATTAATGAATGTGTTTCTATAAAACTCATATTTCCTATTTTCAGAACTTTATTTCATTCTCTACTTTCCTCAAGTCTGGCTACAATTTTTCACTATTTTCTCTTTTGTTCCCACAATTGTGCTTTTTCTTTCATTTTGTCCAGTTTGACTTGCACTTTGTTAAGGTATTGACTTTTGTCAATTTTTGTTATTCTTTTGAATTCACTCTTTCATTAGCATAATTCTTTGTACTTTCATCTAGCTTTTGCTTCAGTTCATTTAGTTCTACCTCTGTCTATTCATTTACATTGCTTATAGTTGTAGATATAGAGACAAATCTTTGTATTCTTTTCTCTAATTCAATGCTTTTTCTGTCTGTTGTTTTCCTCGCTTTCTCATTCACTAGGTTTGCTTGTAACTTTTTATTTGATTTTGCAACCTATTTTTTCTTCTATTTGATTCTAGCAATGATATTTATATTGTATACCATATTATTGTTCTTTTTTGATACATTAATTTTGTCACAACTTTTCATTTGACGAAAACCCATTTGAACGATGCTTACTTCATACTTAGAGCGATGCATTTGATCCTTTGGTTTATTTTGAACTTTGGGCACAACAATCATGTACTCTATGGTTTTTGTATCTGGTTCATATGTAGGCAATGTTGGTGTGGACAAGGTATTTTACCTAACTAGTTCACCTAGCAGGTCCTTTTCACACATTTTCATATGTTAAGTATACTTAGGGATGTAGGAATCATTCTAGAAGTCTTAGGTGTCATGTGATCTTATCTTGTCATTTAGTTTTTGTGTCTCATTGCATAGGATTAAGACACTTGTCACAATCTTGTCTAGTCCTATCTTTCAATCTTTCCTATATAAGCAAGGCATCATATGCAAACTTTACATCCATCTAATCCATTGTGCCCATAATCAAGTAATATTTTGCTCTTGCTGCTCTCTTGTAGAGGGCATCTTTTGGTTTTGCGGGTGATCTTGGAGGCTTGAGTCCATTGGTCACTCTAACATGTTATCAGAGCTTCAAATTTGCAAGCTCCTCAAATTTGGGAGTTAATTAGGTATGAGCTTTTGTTGGGTGCACTTTGGGGCAAAATGGACCTCACCATTGAGTCCAAAAGGCCTGAAATCTCTTAGTTTCATATAAAATACTTGATATTTGGGTGACAAAAAATTTGGCTATTTTTGGTAGGGTTTGTAGAATTTGTTCATAAACTGTATGGAGTCAATATAATTGTACAAATCTATATGCAGTCGTACCATCATTGGTGCCAGTCATTTTGTTTGCACAATCAATTGACATATTTTGCGGAATTTGAATATTTGTTGGCATATTCTCTTGCACAATCATTGTGCTAGTCCTACATTAGCCTTGTCAAATCGAAAGGTACATGTTTGTCAAATCCAGTGTTCCACGGGGACACGTCCCCCTCAGAATCCCCCGCATTTCTAGGATTGGGACCTCTTCAGGATGTGGGGACTTGGGGGAAACTTCCCCTCACCGCACCGCCACCTCTGTCGAGGATGCTAGGGACACCATAAGGACATCGGGGATGTTAGGACTTCCTTGAGACATTTGGGAGACTTCCAAGAGTCTCTTGACTGTCTTAGGGATGCCTAAGCTTCTCTTGCGGCTGACAGGCCAAAAAGTCGTTTAAATTAAAAAAACTTAAAATTTTCTTGAAATTTGTGCCCAAGGTTGAAGCCTAATCACCTAACCTCTCAAACCCTATAAAACACCCTTAAATCCTCATTTTTACTTACAAACACAAATCAATAGTAAGGTTAAGGAGGAGCAAAAGAGTGAGAATGAGAGTGAGTGAAGTGTTGCAAGTGCAAGAAGGTTGAGGAGGAGCAAGAAGAAGAGGATCTAGATTCTTCACCAAGTTGTAAGGATTTTTCAAGCATAAGGTAGGATTCTATGATTGTTTTTTAATTTTTTAATTTTTTTTCTAATTAGTTTCATATTCATATTCATTGACATGGCTGCAAGTGCATATTCAATGTTCATATTGTCATCAAGATTCAACATTGAAATTTGAATAGTTATAGTTTATCCAAGTGATTTCTGGATTCAATTGTATGTGAATTTTTTGCATCACTTGAATCCAGAAATCACTTGGATAAACATTATGCATTGTGGAAACTTGATATCACTAGTTATAGTTTAGTTTTAAATTTTAAATTTTGTATTAAAACATAAATTTTAATTATACAACAGCAAGCTGTCATATTTTTTATATTTTTGTTTATGTTTTACATATTACTTTTATTAGTTTATATGTTCAATTTTTTTATTTTTGTCAAACTAGAATGAAACTTTTGTGTATCTTTTGCTTTTGTGTTTTGTGTGACCTGGAGTAAGAAAAACAAAAGTGAAATCCTTGGTTGACAAAGATTAAGAACAAAGACTTTTATTTGTGTATCCCTTGCTTCTATGCTTTGTGCAACCTGGAGTAAGAAAAACAAAAATAAAATCTTTGTGTCTTAATCCTTTTGTATAATGCTGCATGCATAGTTTGAATTTTAATTTTAAAATTATAAACATAATTTTATATCATTTATTGCAGTGTTACTATGAGTTCTCATGGCATGAGTGAAGATGAGGTTGAGGTTCAAATTAAAAGTGAAACTGAATCTGATTATTCACTTGAGGCTGATGAAAATGTAGAAGTAGAGAGGGGTGACTGTGAGACCCAAACCGTGAGTTCCATGGCGAGT
>VDFB02254259.1:0-246842 GCA_007258455.2 Sequoia sempervirens | reverse complement strand
CCTCTATAGATAATACTAACATGGTATTAGAGCAAGAAGATAGTCTAGAGTTGATCCATTTTTAGAAGATCTAGGATTGCAATTTTCATGTTTTCTTGAAATTGAGTATGCTCTTTTCTTGCATCCTAGGATGGTTTGGAGAATTAGAAAAGTTGAGAGAGTTGATTTAAGGGGTTTCCTATTTGAGGCTTTGTTTTGTAGGTTGTTTTTGCTGATTGGAGCTCACCACTAGATTTAGAGCATTTGAGAAAGTTGGTTTTGCTTATTGTTTCTTCTAAATTAGGCACATGAGGCTAGATTTGGGCATCTATAGAACACTTATTATTCAAAGCATTTTGGGGAAAAATAGACCCTATCATTGTGTTTAGAAGGCCCAAGAAACTATTGTTGATTTTGGAGTAGTAGTAAAAAAAGGCAACATTTGTATGACCGTACCATATAGTTATATTGTAGAATATTCTTATTGTACAAACACTACATAGGCATCAAAGGAATCCATGTTGGCATAGGCGAATTAGAATTTATGCTGGTATCTACACATTTTTAAAAGTTTCTAATGGATTTGATTGGTGGAAAGGAATATGGTATTGCACAATTTGTAGACCTTTCCCCCCATAGATTGTTGATGGTATACTAGGAGTAGGACTACAATAGATCATGTGACATTTATGCCACTGTAGATTTTTTGTAATTTGCATGCAAAGGATGCAGGGAACCATAAGGCTTAGGCCACTTGTGGCCATTATTGCTATGATCGACAATACTATCTATAGTGGTAGATATTCCCCTTAACCTACAGTCAAAACCACCAAAACTACCCTCTATTACCCAAAGGTGCTTATGTGTGCTTAGATTGCAATTTTTATATTTTGATTGGTGGGTTTCTAGTACGACAAGTGGTTTTCACAAATTAGATGATGGTTTTGAGCTTTGCAAGTTATATTCCATCCTAGGAGAATATTCTATCATTTTCCTAGTGATGTCATCTTTCTAGTGTCAACGCCACTTTTTTGACAATTGAGGTTATTGCTTGGTTGACATTTGCTAACATGACTTTTTTGTGAAATGACTTTAGTTTTCCATTGTGAACAATGTTATTTATTTTCTAACATCATTATTTTGTTAGCAATCTTTTTCAAAATCAACCCCTTCAGTGTTGGCAGTTTGGATTTTGAAGCTGATCTTCAAAGGTTAAATTGTTGCTCATATATTGTCTTTTTTACAAGAAATGCTAGCATACTCATTCATAGGCTTTATCAATGTCCAATTTAATGAGCATATCTTGAGAGCACTAGAGGAAAGAGAGTACATCACCTCATGGGTTAAAATCACCCCAACAAGAATTTGTTTACTAGCTACAAAGCCACCTTGTTATAGAGATGATTTTAGGGGGATTAGCTTCAATCTCTCAACTATCACGTTGGAGATATTTTATAATTGTATTACATAGGGCATTGCGGCTGTAGTAACCAAAGAGTGTGGGTTGGCTTTTTTAGGGATCAAAGCTAGAAAAGTGTTGTAATCTCTTAATAGAACATCTAATTCTCTAGATTCAATGTCAACCATAGTAAGTTCAAGATCAATCAAGTCCCAAAAGTACTGATAAAACATTGCCAAGAAGCCATTTGGGCCAAGTGCCCCAATCACGTTTCAATACAAGCATGGCCTCTTGAACCTCATTAAGGGAGACGTGCTTTAGGAGTATAGAATAGGAGTTTTTTTAGTGGCAGATCTTTGCCAATTGGTGAGTAGTTCATTTTTGCTAATTCAAATTTGGATAATACAGTGCAATCGGCAAGGGGCCAAATCACCATGATTTTACAAATTATCGGTCAAATGCACGTTAATTTTCCACCAATTTATTAATACGGCATTTATAATTAATGTTTTTTGCCACAATAACCTATGCACTTGTAATGAGGAATTGCATGGAATTTCACATGCATGTTTTAATTTATTGATATATTCACTAATAGCATTAAAAGTTCAACATGTAAGAGGACCAATTTTGCTAATACTAATATTAACGCCATGCTAATTGTAGGGCTATAATCGCCTTGAGAATTACAGCATATATTTTTGATCATGGTTTGTTTTGCCCAACATTTATATGGATCATTTTATTTCACTATTTTACAATCATGCAGGGATTCACCAAATTTGTACTCCACCTTTTTACAATCAAACCACAATATTTTCCAAATAGGAATTCATATAAATACAATTGAAACTTTGAATTAATCTTTTACACATTATAAGGGAAGTTTTTGACAAGATTGTTTAATCTATAAGTTCTGCTTTAAATGATATTGTGAGATCTCTTTAATTACAGATTAGAGAGCAATTCCTTTGAGATGAACTACATGAAGCCATGTTTGTTGTGTATCCTCAATATTGGATCAACTATCAACTAGTTGATTTTCATAACAAGATAAATAAATTGGCCAATTAGTTTTCCAAAAGTTTAGAATTCAATTGGCAACATATAAAAGGAATTATAAATAAATCTAAGCTTATAGAGCAATCAACTTGTTTTGCAGCGTCAATGATATAATAGTTTAAATTTATGGAGAGTCCCTTCCAAGGGTGATCAATAACAGAGCTTTGGACAATTTTAAGTTAAGAGCAAAATATTGTGTGATTCAATATTAGAATATTTTAAACTTGACAATTTATGTCAAACCATGATATTGGGGTTGATGGGGGATGAGAGTGTTTTCAATGCATTAGTGTTCTTGAATTCAAATATAAGAAACAAAATTTGACAAGAATTTAGAAAATTGTTTGAAGATGTATACAACTAGATATGATATCAAAAGTTTTCCTTTTGAAAGGGCATTGGGAATCTGGAGGTCCATATGTGAAAGAAGAAGGTTGTGCAACACTTCAAACAATACTAGCACATATGACACAATGAATAAACATGTAGTGGCAATGATGAGATGCACTTAAGAGGATGTATGTAAACAAAAGAAAATGGAGACCATGATTAGGATGACCCTCAATCTCATAGTTAGAGTGAGGAGATGATTTGGTTATTGGAAGAGATTGAGTGCTTATTAGGTATTTATATTATATTTCATATTCCAAATTGTTGTTGATATTTTATTTGTCTATCACTAATACACATTTTTCAATTTTCATTTAAAAATTAATAAGTCAACTTATTATTATTTTCCAATGTTCTATTTTAGAATCTAAATTTTAAACATTGTTTTCAAATTTAATTTAATTTTAGAACCTTAATTTTACATATTTTTCAATTTCCATTAAAAAGTAACATATTAATATTTTGATATTATTAATGTGTTTATTGGCATTCAACTAAATGCATACTAGTCAACAACAATAACATATATTGCAAAGTGCAAATGTTTGATGTGTATCTAGAAACCAAAGTTTTCCTAAATTAAGTAATTAAATAATTATTTTTTATTTTTTATTTTAACACAAATGTATTTGAATTTTTTAATTAATTTTCAAATTAAGGAATATATAAAAGCACTATAATATTTTGCTTAAAAGTAACTCTGCACAATGCTCAATCGGAAATTCAGACTATAAAATTATTTTACCAACTTTTGTAGTAGGCTCCATTGTTCATTTGTTGGAAGTGCAATTTTTTGTAAGTCATTGTAATTGACTTGTAATTTTGTTAACATTTCATAACTAGGAGCGGAGCTTTCCTTTAATGTACTATTAAACTTACATTCAAGGTTATCATTCACTTGATAGAATCTAAAAAGTTTGCCTCATCAAGTTTTTGACCTTGAGTAAATTGGTCGTTATCCCATTTTTTTCTATTTTTTCTATTCCTTTTCAGAGCATCCTTTCCTAGGTATCGGTGTGAAATGTTAAAAGGCGTTAGGAAATCAAGCTCATCAAGTTTCTCTAACTTTGTAATCAGTTTCTCTATTATATCTCCAAACTGATTCACAAATTCTTATGCTTCACAAAGTTCCATACACTTCCGAAGGATAGATAATGTCTTCATTGAGTAGTTGGGAATTCTTTTGGATGCCAATTCATTATCACTAATTGTGTAGATTACTTCCAAAACTTTCTTTGTTGTATTCTCTAATGAAATCACCACTTTTTTTCTTTCATGAACCTATTTAATGAGCTTCTCAAACTTCGGCAGTAGACCATCAAAAAATTCAAAGAATTTATTGAAATCATAAGTCATTTGTATAATTTCCTCCTAGACTTTATCTTTTGTATTAATGAATGTGTTTCTATAAAACTCATATTTCCTATTTTCAGAACTTTATTTCATTCTCTACTTTCCTCAAGTCTGGCTACAATTTTTCACTATTTTCTCTTTTGTTCCCACAATTGTGCTTTTTCTTTCATTTTGTCCAGTTTGACTTGCACTTTGTTAAGGTATTGACTTTTGTCAATTTTTGTTATTCTTTTGAATTCACTCTTTCATTAGCATAATTCTTTGTACTTTCATCTAGCTTTTGCTTCAGTTCATTTAGTTCTACCTCTGTCTATTCATTTACATTGCTTATAGTTGTAGATATAGAGACAAATCTTTGTATTCTTTTCTCTAATTCAATGCTTTTTCTGTCTGTTGTTTTCCTCGCTTTCTCATTCACTAGGTTTGCTTGTAACTTTTTATTTGATTTTGCAACCTATTTTTTCTTCTATTTGATTCTAGCAATGATATTTATATTGTATACCATATTATTGTTCTTTTTTGATACATTAATTTTGTCACAACTTTTCATTTGACGAAAACCCATTTGAACGATGCTTACTTCATACTTAGAGCGATGCATTTGATCCTTTGGTTTATTTTGAACTTTGGGCACAACAATCATGTACTCTATGGTTTTTGTATCTGGTTCATATGTAGGCAATGTTGGTGTGGACAAGGTATTTTACCTAACTAGTTCACCTAGCAGGTCCTTTTCACACATTTTCATATGTTAAGTATACTTAGGGATGTAGGAATCATTCTAGAAGTCTTAGGTGTCATGTGATCTTATCTTGTCATTTAGTTTTTGTGTCTCATTGCATAGGATTAAGACACTTGTCACAATCTTGTCTAGTCCTATCTTTCAATCTTTCCTATATAAGCAAGGCATCATATGCAAACTTTACATCCATCTAATCCATTGTGCCCATAATCAAGTAATATTTTGCTCTTGCTGCTCTCTTGTAGAGGGCATCTTTTGGTTTTGCGGGTGATCTTGGAGGCTTGAGTCCATTGGTCACTCTAACATGTTATCAGAGCTTCAAATTTGCAAGCTCCTCAAATTTGGGAGTTAATTAGGTATGAGCTTTTGTTGGGTGCACTTTGGGGCAAAATGGACCTCACCATTGAGTCCAAAAGGCCTGAAATCTCTTAGTTTCATATAAAATACTTGATATTTGGGTGACAAAAAATTTGGCTATTTTTGGTAGGGTTTGTAGAATTTGTTCATAAACTGTATGGAGTCAATATAATTGTACAAATCTATATGCAGTCGTACCATCATTGGTGCCAGTCATTTTGTTTGCACAATCAATTGACATATTTTGCGGAATTTGAATATTTGTTGGCATATTCTCTTGCACAATCATTGTGCTAGTCCTACATTAGCCTTGTCAAATCGAAAGGTACATGTTTGTCAAATCCAGTGTTCCACGGGGACACGTCCCCCTCAGAATCCCCCGCATTTCTAGGATTGGGACCTCTTTAGGATGTGGGGACTTGGGGGAAACTTCCCCTCACCGCACCGCCACCTCTGTCGAGGATGCTAGGGACACCATAAGGACATCGGGGATGTTAGGACTTCCTTGAGACATTTGGGAGACTCCCAAGAGTCTCTTGACTGTCTCAGGGATGCCTAAGCTTCTCTTGCGGCTGACAGGCCAAAAAGTCGTTTAAATTAAAAAAACTTAAAATTTTCTTGAAATTTGTGCCCAAGGTTGAAGCCTAATCACCTAACCTCTCAAACCCTATAAAACACCCTTAAATCCTCATTTTTACTTGCAAACAAAAATCAATAGTAAGGTTAAGGAGGAGCAAAAGAGTGAGAATGAGAGTGAGTGAAGTGTTGCAAGTGCAAGAAGGTTGAGGAGGAGCAAGAAGAAGAGGATCTAGATTCTTCACCAAGTTGTAAGGATTTTTCAAGCATAAGGTAGGATTCTATGATTGTTTTTTAATTTTTTAATTTTTTTTCTAATTAGTTTCATATTCAGATTCATTGACATGGCTGCAAGTGCATATTCAATGTTCATATTGTCATCAAGATTCAACATTGAAATTTGAATAGTTATAGTTTATCCAAGTGATTTCTGGATTCAATTGTGTGTGAATTTTTTGCATCACTTGAATCCAGAAATCACTTGGATAAACATTATGGATTGTGGAAACTTGATATCACTAGTTATAGTTTAGTTTTAAATTTTAAATTTTGTATTAAAACATAAATTTTATTTATACAACAGCAAGCAGTCATATTTTTTATATTTTTGTTTATGTTTTACATATTACTTTGATTAGTTTATATGTTCAAATTTTTTATTTTGTCAAACTAGAATGAAACTTTTTTGTATTTTTTGCTTTTGTGTTTTGTGTGACCTGGAGTAAGAAAAACAAAAGTGAAATCCTTGGTTGACAAAGATTAAGAACAAAGACTTTTATTTGTGTATCCTTTGCTTCTATGCTTTGTGCAACCTGGAGTAAGAAAAACAAAAACAAAATCTTTGTGTCTTAATCCTTTTGTATAATGCTGCATGCATAGTTTGAATTTTAATTTTAAAATTATAAACATAATTTTATATCATTTATTGCAGTGTTACTATGAGTTCTCATGGCATGAGTGAAGATGAGGTTGAGGTTCAAATTAAAAGTGAAACTGAATCTGATTATTCACTTGAGGCTGATGAAAATGTAGAAGTAGAGAGGGGTGACTGTGAGACCCAAACCGTGAGTTCCATGGCGAGTGTAATTGCAAATATGAATTGCCCCTCCACAATATTGGTAGATTTTGCTAAGGGTCCCTTTGATCCTAAGTCTCTTTTGATACAATTTGCAACAAAATTATAGAGCAGACAAAGGAATCTAGACTGATTAAAGAAATCTAACACTAATTAAACATAAAATTTGGACATTGACACATGTAACAAGCTGAGCTGCACACATGGAGGAAGTTTGTTATTGGGTCCTCAGTATGAAATCCTCCGTATTATCTTTGTGAGGAAATTGCTATGGTATGCCTCCAACACAAGACAAAAGGGGAAAATTTTAGTCTTGGGACAATAGGATATATGGTTCATTGCATTTGGTAAATGGCAGAGTCTCAGCTGCTTCTTATAATAAATCCTTGCACACTCTTGGAAAAGCTTCTTCTCAAGTTTTTGTATGGCAATGTAGTTGGGATGTACAAACAGAAAAAGCAGATTTAAATTGAGTGGAATTGAGGGATAAATGAAAAAAACAACTCGTGTTATTGAGGAAATTTATGCATTTAACTTAAGATGAAATTGCTGCCTAGAGGAAGTGTTGATTATCCCAATTCCCAAGGTAACAAAAATACTAAGTTACCGATTCGCCATACTTAGCCTCCGGATACGATACGGTACGATTCGGGTACGGGATTCGGATTCGGTACGGTACGGATTCGGCCAGGATTCGATTTTTTGCTTGTGGATACGTATCAGATTCGAGATGGCACTGCGGATTCTTCCAGGATTCGGTGTGACGAATCCGAGCAGAATCCGCGACGTTTTTTCGCGTCAAAAAGCCCAGTCCGCAAAAAACGTCTTTTTTTAATCATTTTTTATTATTTGTTTGACCGGATGTTGACTTCTAAACATTAAAATATTCATTGCAACCCTAATTTCGACCTCCAAACACACTAAATAGGTAAAAACAATTTCATTTTAACAATTTGTGAAAGAAAAACTAGTTTTTTTGCCTCCATTGCTGAACTTGCTCTCTTGCTTGCACAAGCTCGAATAGAGTTGAAGGCTGATTGTTGGTTGTTCAAGGTTGATTGCTGTGCTATTCCTAAGCACTTGCAAGTGTTTGCCAAGATTCAAGAAGACTGTAGAGCAAGATTTGTTCAAAAAAGGTAGGTTTCTTTGAAATTTTTTGATTTTTTTTTTACATTTTTTTTAAGTTTCTGTTTAACAAATGAACTATTTTGTTTTGTTTTTATTGTATTACCATTACTTTTGTTGATTGTTCTCATTCTTTTAAGCTTTTTAGTTTCAAATTTCAATACCAAAATTATTTCAATCTATTGTGCCCTGGCCCTTAGGTATTACAATGGCATCTGCTTCTAATTCAGGCCAATCTCGTTTCAAAATAAGTGCAACCTCTCCCCTTTGGAAATATGTAGAAATGGTTCAACAATGTCCAGGTGGTGGAGTATTTGTTTGGATTTGTGGTCATTGCAAAATTCAATACACGAGCTCATACAGTCGAGTGAAAGCCCACTTGTGTAGTATCCCTGATATTGGCATCAAACCTTGTCCGGGACCTCCAGAAGGTGATGGCAAAGGCCTTGCAGATGACATAGTGTTGAAATATATTGCTGAGCAAGAAAAAGCAGATCAAAAAGCTACTAGTCTTAAAAAAAACCATCCTTTGAAGAAAGGATCTCAATCCATGAAACCCCCTACACCACCTACTTATATTCCACCTACAGAAAGCCATCCATTTATGAACATCCCTCAAGAGCAAACCGTGCCCTCATCAAATAAAAGATCTAAGGGACCGTTGGAAGTTTCATTTCAGAATGAGGCAAGAGAGATTGCTGATCAAGACATAGCAAGATGTGTCTATGCCAATGGATTGGCATTCAACGTTGTTCGTTCACCATATTGGCAAAAAATGGTGAAATCTATTAATGAGGCTCCAAAGGGGTATAAGGGCCCAAGTTTTGAGAAGGTGCGTTGCACCTTATTGGAGAAAGAGGTGAAACATGTAGCAGACTCTTTGAAGCCCATAAGGGATTCATGGATTGAAACAGGGGTGACCATCGTTTCTGATGGATGGAAAGATGCAAAAAATCGCCCATTGATCAATGTTATTGCCGTGTCCCCTAAAGGGGCAATGTTTTTGAGAGCAGTGGATTGTGAGGGACAGGTGAAAGATGGTCCATTTATTGCTAACATCCTTTGCCAAGCCATTGAAGAAGTGGGCCATCAAAATGTTGTGCAAGTTATAACCGACAATGCCAAAAATTGTAGGGCTGTTGGGTTATTGATTGAGGAGAAGTATCCACACATTTTTTGGACACCTTGTGCTGTCCACTCCCTCAATCTAATGCTACAAAAAATTGGATCCAAAATTGAGTGGATCAAACAGGTGTATGCTGAGGGCGAAGACATCCATATGTTTGTCACCAACCACCATATGACACAAGGAATATTTAGACAATTCTCAAAATTGGAATTGTTGAAGGTAAGTTAATTGAAATTCTCAATATTCTTAAATTTTTAGTTTTCTTTTAATTTTAAATTTTGATTTTGTAAATTTAAATTACATTTTAATTTTAATTTTGATTTCCAAACAGGTTGCAGAGACCCGTTTTGCCTCCAACACAATTGTGTTGAGACGACTTATAAAGGTTCGTGAGGCACTTTGTGCCATGGTAATCAGCCCTAATTGGGCCATATGGAAGCAATCTAGCAGTGAAAGGGCAAATAGGATCAGGCAAAGGATACTAGATGATTGTTGGTGGGATCGTGTTGAGTACCTGGTCAGTTTCACTGAGCCTATACTGAGCATGATCCGTTACACAGACATGGATAGACCTTGTTTGGGAGAAGTATATGATGGTATCGACTCAATGATTGAGAAGATGAAAACCATCATCAATGCAAAAGAGGAAGATCCTGATGAAAAGTTCTTCAAAGAGCTACAGGAAATCATGGTTGATAGATGGAACAAAATGACCACTCCATTGCATCTTCTTGCTTTTGCATTGAGTCCCAAATATTATAGTCCTGAGCTTCTTTCTGTTACATCAAGAGTTGCTCCATATAGGGATGTTGAAGTGGCTCAAGGTTACAAGGCAGCAATTCGGAGACTCTTCACTGATCGTGACCAACGTGATCGAGTGAGGGCTGAGTTCATGGCTTTTGCATGCTCCGGTAGTGTTGCTCAGAATCTTGATGCTCTTCGAGACAAGTACAGGGTAGATGGTCATAGTTGGTGGTACTTCCATGGCCAAGAATACATGCACATCCAACCAATTGCAATAAAAATCTTATCCCAAGTAAGTTTTATATTTTGTAATTTTAATTTTAATTTATAATTTTATATTAATTAATAATTTTGTTTAGTTAAATTTTGTAACTCTTAAGTCTTAACTATTTAATTTGGTCTTGACTCTTAATAGGTTGCTAGTTCATCTTCTTCAGAGAGGAATTGGAGCACATACTCCTTCATCCACTCAATAAAACGCAATAGGCTGCATTCAAAAAAGGCAGAGGACTTGGTGTATGTGCATTCAAACTTGCGCCTCCTTACACACAAGCAAAGTTCCTACAAAGAAGGAGACACAAGGAGGTGGGATATTGAGCCAGAGCAGCTTGACTTGGATGCTTCCACAAGTCACTTAGCTGCACTTGATATTGATGATGAGTATGAGCCTGGAGCAGCTACTGATCGTGAGAGTGGTAGTGTCGGTGCTACTGCTACTGCTAGTGGCAGTGCTTGTGCGAGTGCCACGAATGCTATTTGTGGTTCTACGCAAAATGTAGCATCTAATAATGCTAGTTTGTTTGATGATGATGACCCATATGATTCAGATTGATCAATGATCAATAATGGCTGATTGTAAACGTTTGACATTTTATGTTTGAACTTTAATTTATAATTTTATATCATGACAATCGAGTAATCACTAATATTTTAATATTTGACTTAGTGACTATGAAAGTGGTGATGTATTTTTGCTATGTTATTAGACTATTAATATGGTGGTGTATTCTAAACTTAATTACTACTGCAAATATGTATATATTTCTGATTTTTATATGTTTTTTCTATTGCCGTACCCAAGCAGTACCCAAACCCAAATTTTTTTTTTTGCCGAATCCCGTACTGGATTCGCGTACCCGTACCCGAATCCAAAAACGAATCGGTAACTTAGCAAAAATACAAGTTTTAAGAAAAAAATGAGAACATGGGAAAATATTGAAAGACAAATGAAGACCATTGGAGAAAACTGGAGGGGTCTAGAAAGTTTATAGGTAGGATTTACCTTGGAGAGAGAAAAAATTGTCACATTCTTTTAACATTTTATATTGGCTTTTGAGGATTTGTGTTTGTTGTACCCATAAGACTTTTTTGTTTTGTTTAAGTGTTTCTTTCTAGTTTGATATAAGCCATTTATCCTCAAAAGAACGATTTTGTAATCCTTGTCTCCCATGTTCTGGGATGTCATGTTGGAAGGTTTTAATCAGTTTCATTGTATAGCTGTTGAGAAGAGCTTTCCAACACATTAAACAAGATGAAAATTAGATGGTGGATGTAAAAGATATTCAATTTTTTATAAGGCATAGTTTAAGTGGTAGAGACAGTCTAGATGCATGCTTGGGATGAGTTTGCTAGTGTTAGTGAGAGTCCAAGTGCTCTTCTGGTGAGTTATAAGCAATTCTTAAGTGGTAAAAAGTGCCTCTCATTTGTTAGAGCTAGTTTTTGGCCTGGCAAACAAGTGAAAAGAGCTCTCCTATTACCTGTTTGCCAGTTAAGGGATAGGGTTAGTTTTTGACTAGGCAGACAGGTCCAGCATCCTCCTATCACCTGTTTGCTAGGTAAGTGGCAAAGAGACGCTAGGAAGGTGCTTAAGAGTATTTTCCAAGCATTCGAGTAAAAAAACAAGTGTTAAGAGGAGTGCTCCTAGCTGGTGTTTGCCAGCTCTTTGATGGCAGAGAGGCTCTAGAAGCATTCCTAGGTCTTTCTGTCTGTATTGGTGATAGTTGTTGCAAAAACTTTGTGCCCAACATAATTAATCACCATTCCTTTGTTTTTTCCAAGCTGCCATTAGTGTTTGAGGTTGCTTTTTGCTCAGTTCTTGCACATCTTGGGGCGAGAGATAGGCTACAACAAGGTTTCAATGTAAGGGTTTCAAGATTCTTTAGATGATTCACCTATTTTAGAATGAAATTAGACACTGCTATTTTTAGCAGGTCTTCTTTTTCAGAGTCTCATAGAGTTAGGTTCACACCGTAGCAGCAAAAATCATTTTGGGGAAACATTGGCAAACCTAAAGATGAAGTTTTTTCAAAAAATTGAGATTTAATTGGGTATTGAATTTTCAAAATCGCAGAAAAAAAGAGAGAAAGACCTATTGTTTTTAAATTTTAAGGCATTTTAATAACATAGAGACAGAGAGCAAAAATGAAATGCAAAGCTTCAAATTTCATTTGAAATTTACAAAGACATAAATGGAATACTTGTATGATATAATTTGAAGGCAAGCATTTCCTACCCAATGTTCATAGGTTACAATTTACATTTGTCTTTATGAAAGGTAGAGATAAATTTCAGTTTCCTACATGGATCAAGGTTGCCATTTGTACAAATCAAATTTTAGCATTGTTGTGCAGACTTACGAACTATAAAATTTGAATGTTCTAAAGCTTCTTGGGGGTAGATTTGAAAACTTTGAGAAAATTCAAGAGAGAATGCGTCAGGAAACAAACCAATAGCAGCTTATTCTAAATCATTCCAATAAAAAGGCTTTTCTCATTATTGGAGAACCATATTCTGTTATTTTAGATTGACAAGGTAGAATTGGAAAGGTATCAAACACTGAATGGAAATATACTAAACAAACAAAATAATCAGAGTATACAAATACCTTCAGCAGTCAGTGAAATTAAGTTTTAAAAAGATGTGATTGTATCTTGCATTTGGATGGAATTTCTTTCACATACTTGGAGTCTGAATGAGCTGAGCTGAAGTTTGATGTAGTTGTGAGAGGCGCCATCGCTGCTTCCAAATACAAAAATGACAAGGAAAAATGTGTTCAATCAAGCAAATGAAACAAAAATGCTTGTCAAACCAAATACCTTCAGCAGTAAGTGAAATTAAGTTTTAAAAAGATGTGATTGTATCTTGCATTTGGATGGAATTTCTTTCACATACTTGGAGTCTGAATTGTTAATGTTATAACAGCGTCGGTTGATCCTTCCAGCTCACGTTCCTTGAGAAAGCCTTAAATTGAATGTAGCCATCGGCTATTCAATTTACCTCTTATTATTTTGTGTCTTATGATTTGGCCGACATGTATAATTCGAATATCATAAAGGTTACTTAATTTCAAGGCCGACTTCATTGAAAGAATGTAAGACATTGTAAGAGGCCGACATTAAGAGGCATGGATAATATTTATCAAGGCCGACATGAAGGATTGAGTTAACATCCACTCTCTTGCATCTATATATTCACTTATTCGAGTAGGAAGAAAAACATATGAAAAAGTTCAACACAGCCAATGATAAGTGCGAACACAGCCAATGTAAAGGTGCGGACTTGATAGAGGTTTATTCTTGAATTTTCCCAGGTTCGGCGATATTGACAACAGTGCGAACTCTGCTGAGGCACATAATTCTCCTGACAGAGATCGGCGATATTGATAAGTTCAGTGATGAAAAGCAAGAGTTAATTTACCAGTGCATAATTCGAAGACCTCTTAGTGCCAAGCGAACTTCTGCCAGGTGTTATCTAGAAGTTATTATTTGTCATTTATTATTGCCAGATATCGGTCTTGTATTAGACCATTACTGTAATCTGTAAATTGCCTCTGTTGAATCAAATACAAGAGAGATCTTTGTTGCTGGGTTTTTCTCCCTCAAGTGGAGGGTTTTCCCAGGGTACATGCCGTGTTATTTTGTCTGATTCTGATTTAATTTTCTGTGCATTTACTTCTGATCACATAATTTTAACATGGTATCAGAGCGGGTTTGAGGATCGTGATCAGATTAGTGCACTCAGATTATTGCTTTCAGCTTGTCAAGATGGTGTATGATCTGAAGGTCGAAGGTCCATTCGATTCCATGTCTCATTCAGCATTATCAAGCTGTATACCTTCCAACTCCAGCACCTGGATAATTGACAGTGGTGCCTCCCGCCACATAACCGGATTCAAGGAACACTTATCCAATTTGGTGGAAAAGGAATCTGCTGATCAAGTCATCATTGGAGATGATGCCACCTACTCCGTAAAGGGAATTGGAACCTCCACACTTCACTTGGACTCCGGCATATCGTTTCAATTGGGTAATGTTCTTTATGTTCCCGGAATCAAGCGTAATCTTATTTCTATTTCAGCTTTGGAAGATAAAGGATATCAAGTTGCCTTCTCCAAAGGCAAAGTTCTAGTGTGGATGCAGAACACTAACTTCAAGGATGCTCAAGTAATTGGAGTAAGACATGATAACCTCTACAAGGTCTGCTCACATCCTCTTCAAGCGTTGGTTCATGACTCTACTAGTCTTTGCGATCTTTGGCATCGGAGATTGGCTCACTTACACTTCCGTGCCCTGCCCATTATGGAGAAGATGGTGACGGGCCTTCCTAAATTCAACCCGGAGCACGAAGGTACATGCAAGGGCTGCGCATTAGGTAAGAACATAAAAGCCCCCTTTCATAGTAGAGAAAATAGATCTAAGTGTATTTTAGACCTAATTCATTCTGATTTATGTGGTCCTATGTCTGTTCCTTCTTCGAGTGGTTTTTTGTATTATGTTCTCTTTATTGATGATCACTCTAGGAAGACTTGGATTTATTTTTTGAAATCTAAAGAATCTGAGGAAGTACTGGATAGGTTTAAAGAGTTTAAAGCCTTAGTAGAAAATCTTTCTGGTAAACGAATTAAGGTTCTCAGATCTGACAATGGTGGAGAATACACCTCTAGTAGTTTTCGAAACTTTTGTACTGATGTAGGGATTAAGAGGGAGCTCTGTGTTCCCTATAATCCACAACAAAATGGTGTTGCCGAAAGGAAGAACATGACAATTGTGGAAGCAGCAAAGGCCATGATTCATGATCAAGATTTGCAAACCTTCCTATGGGCAGAAGCTTCTAGGACAGCAGTATATGTTAAGAACAGATGCCCTCATAAGATCTTGGAGAATATGACTCCAGAAGAAGCCTTTTCAGGGAAGAAGCCTGAAGTCAGCCATTTGAGGATCTTCGGTTGTCCTGTCTATGTTCATATTCCCAAAGAAAAGAGAACCAAACTGGAACCTTCTGGCAAGAAGGGAATCTTTGTGGGCTACAGTGAGACATCAAAAGCTTACAGAATTTACATTCCAGGTCAGAAGTTGATAGAGATCAGTAGGGATGTCACATTCGAGGAAGATGTTGCATTCAGGAGATCCAGAGGGATTCATATGGAGATTGATAATGAAGAGTCTACTCAGGACATGGAGGTTGACCATACTCCTGAGATTCAGAGGGAGACAATGGAACCAAAGGAAGATCTTGATCCAGTTGAACCCTTGGAACCTACTGATGGGCCTACTGACATTGCTATTGGGAGGAAGAGACCTCTATGGGCTAGTCGCACTATGCAAGAGGCTGAAAACTTTGCAGCTCCTAGAGGCACATTCAGAGAAAGCAAAAGGCCACATAAGTTCTCCAGTTATGTTGCCTTAATGAGTCAGATTATAGAATCTGAGCCTTCCTGTTTTGAGGAAGCTTCCAGTCTTCAAGTCTGGAGAGATGCTATGACAGAGGAGTATCAGTCAATTCTCAAGAACGATGTTTGGGATATCATTCCTAGACCCGAGGGCAAGTCTGTGGTATCTTCTAAATGGCTATTCAAGATTAAACATGCTTGCAGATGGAAGCATTGAGAAGTACAAGGCAAGATTTGTGGCTCGAGGGTTTTCTCAGAAAGAGGGAGTTGACTATGATGAGACCTTTGCTCCTGTTGCTCGCTACACTTCTGTCTGAACCATCATTGCTATTGCTGCATCTAGAGGATGGAAGATTCACCAGATGGATGTGAAGACAGCTTTTCTCAATGGAGTAATTGAGGAAGAGGTTTACATAGAGCAACCTGATGGATTTGAGATTCATGGGAAGGAGTCACATGTTTGCAAGTTGAAGAAGGCCCTGTATGGTCTTAAGCAGGCTCCTCGTGCATGGTACGAAAGGATTGATCAGTATCTATCAAGCCTGGGTTTCTTGAAGAATGATGCTGATTCAAATCTCTACTTCAAGGTAATCAATGGTGATGCATTAATTTTGGTTTTATATGTTGATGATCTAATCCTCACTGGAGAAGATCACCTGATTCTTGAATGTAAGAAGGATTTAACTTCTGAATTTGAGATGAAGGACCTTGGGCTCATGCATTACTTCCTTGGTTTAGAAGTCTGGCAGAGGTCAGATGGTATGATTTTAAATCAAGGGAAGTACACCATTGACATACTTAAGAGATTTGGCATGATGGATTGCAAATCCATGACTACTCCCATGGAGACCAATCTTCATAAACTGAAGGAGGCTGCAGCTAGTTCAGATTTGGTGGATCCCACGTTGTACAGACAGCTGATTGGATCCTTGATGTATCTGGTTAACATTAGACTTGATATTTGCTATGCAGTGAGTGCACTTAGCCAATTTATGTGTGATCCGAGACAGATACATCTTGTGGCAGCTAAACATATCCTGAGATACTTGCGTGACACAGTTGGATATGGATTGAAGTATACTTCAGATGCAGATTTGGAGCTACTTGGTTTCACTGATTTTGATTGGGCAGGTTGTGTCACAGATCGGAAGAGCACCTCTGGCTGTTGCTTCAGTTTAGGTTCTGCTATGATCTCCTGGTGCAGCAGGAAGCAGTCTTCTGTAGCATTGAGTACGGCTGAGGCCGAGTATATTGCAGCTTGCATGGCAACTCGAGAAGCAGTGTGGCTTCGTAAGCTCCTTGCAGGATTGTTTGGACAATCAATGGAGCCCACCATTATTCATTGTGATAATCAGAGTTGTGTGAAGCTTTCATCAATCCTGTGTTTCATGACGAACCAAGCATGTTGAGATCAAGTACCACTATATCAGAGATATGGTTCTGCGAAGCTACATACTTGAGGTACATTAGCACCGATGAGCCACGGCAGATATTCTCACCAAGCCTCTCAGGGTAAAGTTCGTGTACTTTCGAGACAAGCTTGGTATGGTGGAGAATCCAGCCTTGACTGAGTATGAGTCTCAGTATCGTGAACCTTGCTTAATGAGTTCTCTGTGAGAGAAGTTCGAGGTGAAATCCCTTGTTAATGCACTTTCTTCTGTGACTGAAGAATTTGAGGTGAAAGCCCTCGTTTCCACCCTCTGAGAGAGTCATGGTGGATGTCATGTGTGCGACTCCATGACATATCTTGCACTTGTGTTTCACCCTCTGAGAGAGTCATGGTGAAAGTCACTTGAGGTGACAACATCACGCAAGTGATGAACACTTGTACTTACTATTGCATTTTCTTTTGTGACGGAAGAATTTGAGGTGAAAGCCCTCGCTTCCACCCTCTGAGCTGAGTCATGGTGGATGTCATGTGTGTGACTCCATGACAACATCACGTGAGAGAGTCCGTGATGATCTTTCTGTACTTGTGTTTCACCTCTGGGAGAGCCATGGTGAAAGTCACGTTGAGGTGACACCATCACGCAAGTGATGAACACTAGTACTTAACCATGTGATGGTTGATATCACATTGAGGTGATATATCTCTCTTTATATCTGATTGCAGGCAACAGTAGCAGATGAACTTCATGTGGAGATAATTTTCAGCTGGAAGATCTCTCCCTAGCTGAGAGGGAGTGTTAATGTTATAACAGCGTCGGTTGATCCTTCCAGCTCACGTTCCTTGAGAAAGCCTTAAATTGAATGTAGCCATCGGCTATTCAATTTACCTCTTATTATTTTGTGTCTTATGATTTGGCCGACATGTATAATTCGAATATCATTAAGGTTACTTAATTTCAAGGCTGACTTCATTGAAAGAATATAAGACATTGTAAGAGGCCGACATTAAGAGGCATGGATAATATTTATCAAGGCCGACATGAAGGATTGAGTTAACATCCACTCTCTTGCATCTATATATTCACTTATTCGAGTAGGAAGAAAAACATATGAAAAAGTTCAACACAGCCAATGATAAGTGCGAACACAGCCAATGTAAAGGTGCGGACTTGATAGAGGTTTATTCTTGAATTTTCCCAGGTTCGGCGATATTGACAACAGTGCGAACTCTGCTGAGGCACATAATTCTCCTGACAGAGATCGGCGATATTGATAAGTTCAGTGATGAAAAGCAAGAGTTAATTTACCAGTGCATAATTCGAAGACCTCTTAGTGCCAAGCGAACTTCTGCCAGGTGTTATCTAGAAGTTATTATTTGTCATTTATTATTGCTAGATATCGGTCTTGTATTAGACCATTACTGTAATCTGTAAATTGCCTCTGTTGAATCAAATACAAGAGAGATCTTTGTTGCTGGGTTTTTCTCCCTCAAGTGGAGGGTTTTCCCAGGGTACATGCCGTGTTATTTTGTCTGATTCTGATTTAATTTTCTGTGCATTTACTTCTGATCACATAATTTTAACATGAATGAGCTGAGCTGAAGTTTGATGTAGTTGTGGCCATTGCTGCTTCCAAATATAAAAATGACAAGGAAAAATGTGTTCAATCAAGCAAATGAATAAAAAATGCTTGTCAAACCATATTGCAACCAAAAATTGCCAATTGAAGTCAAAATGGTAAAAAATCGGCATAATCCACAATTACATGCAATTGAATTGCGATTTTTTCATGGTTATTTGAGGAAAAATCTGCAAAAAAGTTGGCACTTGCGATTTATCCATAAAACCATGATTTATTTAGGGGAAAATTGCCAAAACCGGCAATTCAAGGCTACTCTCAATGAAAATGTTTGCTTCTATGGTTCATACATCTAACTTTCTAAATGTTGTTTTTTTAGAAAGTCATTTTTTTTAAAGGCAATTGCTTTTTCAGATGGAATTGCTTTTTGAAAGGTCCTATTCTTGAATAGATGGCCGAGGGCCTATTTTTAGATGGCTTTAGTTAGTTTTACTTATTCTTTGTTTAGAATAATTTTTTCTTTAAAGTTCTTTCTTTCCTAGTTTTCAAAAGCTTTAAGCATTTTTCTTTTGAAACAATGATTTTTAGTATGGATTAATTATCATCCAATATCTCAAAAATTGGGTATTTTTTAAACTATAAATTAGTTCTTGGAGCACAAGAATTCATAATGATAGTTGATGGTACACTTATGCTGCTAAAACTATTGTTCAATTTGTGTTTATGATTTCATTAATTGAATTGAAAGTGGATAATATTAAGCTTTGTATTGAGGTCATTTGCTAACATAGGTTGTGTCTTTGTATACAACTTAACTATTTAATTTTTGGAATGAAATGTCATTTATGTTTTATTACTTTCAAATAGTGTGTGCCTTGAATTATTAGCCTTTGTTTCTATCCACTAGGAAGGTGTTACTGTGTTTAGATTAGCTATTTTCATTCATGAAATCTATAATATCTCATTTATATATAGTTGTTTTCAGTCCAGTGCTCGTATTTGATGAAGGTCGTTTCATTAATGCAAAACCCCCAAGATGATGTTGTTAGTGTTAATATTTGTATATCTTGTCTATAGTGTTTGGGGACAATTTAGCTTACTGTGTGCTCGTATCTAAGGAAGAGACATAGGAAAGTAGTCATTTCATTACTGCAAAACCTCCAAGAAGATGTTGTATAGTGTTAATATTTGTATATCTTATCCTGTAATGTCCCTTGTCCTAATTTTCCCTAGAATTCGCCTATGGGTCACAATCTCCACAAAGCTAGGGTTAGGGTTTTCACCTTATCAAATGAATAGCTCCTTGATAATGTAATCCAGAATTTGCAAACTTGCATTCAATCCATAAACAACATTCCAAAACATGCATATATATATTTGTTAGCATTAATCCATGGCAACACATTTATAGACTATCAATAATGCAACCTATTTTGAACTAGGAGTAACATGGGTGGGTCCGCTCAAAGCCATTTGCCTAGCCTAAGAGGTCGTATACCACAACTCTGCCTGTTGGCGACTTGTACCTGCTTTCCCCAACCATGTCACAACCTCAGAAGACACTTTGCCTACTGGTGGAATTGGGCGGAGCTCACAAACGGTCTAGGCACTTCCACTCATCCATGGCCCATCCTTGCCTTAAGATTTGGTGGATCTTAAGTGGGATTTCTAGGCATGCACCGCTTTCTCAGACCCTTTCCCACTAGCAGGTTTTCAAGCAGACTTAAACATTCAGATTTATCCTTAGGCATTGATGTATAACAGTCACTATCCATGTTTAAGACAACATCTAATTCCATGCCTAAGAAATGGCAATTTCTAATGCTTATAAAATCATATTGATATATGCAGTAGCAATTGATAATGGATGAGATGACCACGCTACAATATAGAATCTGATTTATGCAAGTCAGTCAATGCATCTATAATAGACTGAGGACTATGAAGACAATGAGTCAATGCGTATGTGTATAATTGGATGTCTATGAATTAGAATTATGTGCAGCTAGAAGAATTAACCAATCCATGCTATACTTTATCAGTGCAATTCATTCATGCAACTATATCAGACGATCGCTACGAAGGTGATGGATCAACGTAATTAGATTAGACTATTGCTAAGAAGAGTAATCAAACAACACAGATATATCAGACTGTCACTATAAAGTAATTGATCACTGTAATGATTTCAGGTTATTGCTATGAGAAATAATTGAACCATGCAACATGTCAGATCGCTGTCCTAAGATGAATTAATCAATGCAGTATGTACAGATCAAGGGTTATATTTAAGGGGCAGGGATACACCTGCCAGAATCACGTGTCTATCTTGTGTCTCTGTTTGGCGGATGTCTCTTTTCTTCCTTCTGCTTTGATGATCCCTCATGACTGGTTTCTTTCATCTATATCTATGCTTGTGAAACGATTGCACCCTTCTATTCTTGGCCACGTCTTTTGTTTGGAGGCACCCTGTCACTTTCTTTAATGGTAGCGATTAACTTTAAAATACAATTAGCATGCACCACATCACTCTCTCTAATGGTAGCGATTAACATTAAAAGACAATTAACATATGTTAATATTGTCTTTTACTTTATCTATTTTAATTATTCTTGTAATGCACTCGATGAGGATAGTGAATGTGATCCTTCCTCAAATGGTGCAATCCTTGAGGGGACATGACACATCCATAGCTTAATGTTTAGGGTTAGTTAAGCTAAGTGTTTAGGTTTAGTTTAGATCTTAGGGAGCTTCCCCTCACAGTGTGAAGAGAGATTTATCGTCACAAACTGTTTCAGTTTGTCTTGTCTTGCGAATGACAAATTAAAATGCTAATAGTGTCATAATCAGATTTGGCATGTTGGCCTGCATGCCCTTGGGTGCTTACAAGTACCCCAAAGGGTAAAGAATTGGGCAAAGTGAGGATTGGGTTGGTCTAAGGCAGTGTCACACTTGGTCTACCTGACCTATTAGGGGCCAGTGAGAGAAGCATTATAATCAGTAGGAGTGTTTTTGGTATTAGATGAGTTGTTATTGCTTTCACATTGCTCTAGACAAGATAAGATCTTGCAAAAGAGTTGGGGTGCACTTTATTATGTTGCTACCTTAGACACGACCACAATTTCTGCAGTAATCAAGTGATTAAATGTGCCACCACTGAGATGTGTGCTTTGGGAAGAGAAATGAACCATGCCATGTGCCAAAGGCATCCTTACCCTTTACAGACACATTGGTGAAGCTATGCCTTTACCATGATGTGATTGCTTTTACTGCCTTCCATGAATATGATATCATTTTTATTAAAAACACCACCTAGCATTTCTTCATTTACCTCCCCTTTTGGCTTGTCATTTGCAACATACATTTGGTTCTCACCCTCCCAAGGCAGATTATTTGTTAAAAGGGAAAAGGCAAAGAAGCTTTCAGTTTCTTGGAAATTCATTTACGAATGTGCAAAAGTCTCTGCATTATAGTTTTCCATGACTATTTTGAGTTGTTTCTCACTTATTAGACTCGATTTCTTGGATCTTACGCACATTTCTACTCAGTAATTACTACTAATTAATGCCATTTTGAACTTGCATTGGTTTTGTTTGAAGGACAATATTGTTATGCCTATTGTCTGTTGAGAATTGAGAAACTTTGCATGGCTCTCTCATGTAACGAATGCTTAATTTAGCTTGAGTGCACGGAAGCAAATGTTATAGGACTATTTTACCAAAAGAGATAAAAGTAAGGAGGACTATTGTTGGCCATTTATATGCAATTATTGATTGTAAACATAAAGGTTTTAAAAGCATTCAAATGGGGCACTGCAGTGTGCATCCT
Organism: Sequoia sempervirens; assembly: GCA_007258455.2. Lineage (NCBI taxonomy): Eukaryota > Viridiplantae > Streptophyta > Pinopsida > Cupressales > Cupressaceae > Sequoia > Sequoia sempervirens. Next base: position 224,448 of record VDFB02254259.1, on the reverse strand, counting down.
CTGGAAATAAAGTGTGCATTTCCGACATGCATGGCCAGGTTCCTGGCTCACCATTGCAATTGATTACTTTTATTGCTTGTTGTACTGTTAGTGTCTCCTTACAAAAGAGACCTAATTCCAAGGGAGGAGGTTCAGATATGTATTTAATGTCTTATACCAAAAAACGTAATTTTTTTTCTCTGTTCTCTCATCTGTGGCTTGCTTGAATTTTCATACTGCTTGTTGTTATGCTAAAAAAATTACTGTAAATTCTATTGTGAAATTTGATATCAAAGGCAAGACCAAAACTTGAAAAAAATTCTAATAATTCTGTACTAGGACATTCAGTATTCTATGGGGATTTGTTATCCGCCACACTTAATAGTCCTATAACAGCAAGGAAATCTAAAAATATGCGTTGCCATTATTTGAAACTTTAAATATTTTGTATCCTTTTGTCTTTCCTGGAAGGTCACTTGTTTGCCTCTAGTATAAGAATGGGACTTTGAGGATATATTTTTCATTTCATTTATGACTTGAGTTCCTTTTTGACAGGTCAAGAGGACTTTCCACAACATAGTGAAGACAAATGGCAAGACCTTGCTTTGCACACTATCAAATGAAATTGGCCAGTAAAATGACCAATCCATTGTGATTTATATAGGTGATAAGACTTCGTATTGCTGATCAGGGAGCTTGTGACGAACTATTTAGTTATTATTTCCATGGCACAAAAGCATTGGTTTATCACATCTTGGTTCTCAACTTTTTCTGTCTGGGTAATTCTTTTGTGGGCTCCCCCATACTCTATATCAAAGATTTACAACACAAAGAGAAGTATTCTTAAACCGTGCTTGTTTCCGTATCACAAATGTAAATTTTTATTTTATATGCTTGGCAACTACTAACCTCTGAAGACTGTATTTGCCATTATAATATAATGACAATTAAACGTTTCGTTACCTCATCTAAATATAACAACCAAGATAAATTACTAGTTCATCTAAAATCCATTTTAAATGAAATTTACCTTTGTTCATTATACAAAATCAGTTGCACTGCTTTGCTAATAGCCTAGCTTCATTTCCTTATTTTATCTTTGATTTTTAAGGTACGTAATGAAAATATTCTTGAAGTACCCTCGTACGATGTAATCATTATTTTAGTCATAATATGTTTATACATAATACCGTGTTACACTCAATATGTTTTTAAATAATACCAGCATTTCAACAATATTTCCCGTTCTTAGTACTCTCAAAGGCATTTGATTGGCACTGTACTATAGGTTGCCTTTCTGATTGGGATTTAAACTTCACAAATTGACTGCTCTATTTCACAAACTTTGACAATTCATAGTTTTAATATTTTTTGAGGACATTTTCATTACTTAATGATATCAGATTTCCGCAATCTATAATGTTGATCAATATTGCTTCTGGATTAGATTGCGTTAGAGTTTTATTGCATCAACGTTTCAGATCACACTCCATGATATTAAACATTGATGCAAAATAACTCTTAACACAATCTAATCCAGAAGCAATATTGATCATTTTCATTACTTGTTCGGCTTCAAGTCTGCAACAAGTGCAATCCATTTTTTTCAAAGTCGCTTGGGAATCAAACACAGCCCCAATCACACCCAATTGGAATTGAATTGCAGTGGTGTTACACCCCAATTGAGTAGTTACTATTTACTAGTACTACATAGGGTAAATATGAATTTAATGTGAATTCTGGAAATGAATAAATTATGCTTGTACCTTGTTATCAATATGAATGTTATCTCAGTTGATGTTATTCATGGGGAAATATTGCATATATGTGAATGGATGGTTATTGAATTATTATTCTAACTTTTGAGATACTGCATATATTGTGAACAATTGATTGCCATGTGCATGTGTTAGTGGATGTAGGTATGTGTTCCATTCCTCCAAGCAAAGGGGAAGTATCACTTAGGAGAAGATCTTGCTCGGGTAACTGGTAAAAGTAAACTATCTAAGCATATACCAACACCACATTATAATGATTGAGTTGAGTTAGTTTGTGGGTAGTTGGTAAGTCATCCTTAGCTGATATGTCTACATTTGAGAGTCTTGTTTACTACTACATGCATTATTAGGTGATGTTTATCTATTGAGCTTTTGAGGTCTTTCTTGTACTATTATGATTATATTGACGAGTGGGATGTACGTGGAGTATGTGTATATATATGCACATACATGTCAGTGGGATCTAACATGTATAGATGTTCCACATGTAAACAATTATCAATATGATGGTAATCGTGAATGGCTATATGTGAATCGGATGTGAACATATATATATAGACGTATCCATATGTGTATGTATATCGATACACGCGTACGTTGGTGGATGGACATGCTCATACAGATGCATTGATATAGATATACCTACATATACGTGTACATAGAGGCATATATATATTTATAGAAATCAACTATCACTTACTTTGATAGAAGCTGATTTATAAAGGTTGTTTATAGTCGATAAAGACTATGATAATGGAGGTCGGTTATAGTCATTATAGACTATTTTAAGAGGCCAATAAAATAGCTTGTGACTATTTTGTGAAAGTTGTTTTTCACTCTTTCTGCCACGCAATATGTAACACATATATTGCATTTGAGTTGCTATTGATGTCGATGGACTTAGTCGATGCCTTAAGTAATGATCCGCTTTGACTTAGTAAATATTTCTGCTATGATACATCTGTTTGAGACTTTGTCAAACATATTTATTAGCTTAAGCCAACTCATCTTCTTTGCCAATCGATAATGCTTGTTGTTGACTGTTTCTTTTGGCAATGAAACCGCACCAAATAAGTGGGGAGTGTGGTTGAAGTTGGCACCACCTCTGGAAACCAAAGTGTTGTAGATGTCTACAATTCAAATTGAGCATATGCAGATTGAATAAGTCTTTAGATTGCTACCAATAAGCAAGTTGGCTTGTAGGTGATTATGCTTAGTATTAAGCTAGGGAGTTGCCACCTTTCTGTTGTGTTTCATATGTTGCTTTGCATGGAGCTTGTTGTCCATTAACATGCCTAAACTATAAGCTATGAGGTTACCAAGTTGCTCTATAAATAGCTGAACCATTTCATTTGGAAAGGACACATTCTTCCACAAGATTTCACATCTTTTGCAATTCCTATTTCTACATTATTTCTAGCTATACTCTGTTTTACATTGAGAGAGAGAAAGGGAGTGAGTTTTATTTAGTGTGAGGAGGTTTTTGAGAGTAGGCTATCAACTTGAGAGAGTTTATTTGTGACATTCTTGAGAAGTTGTTTACCAAGTTTGTTGCTGTTTGAAAGGGCTGCATTATTGCCATTTGATTGGATAAGCGATAACAAGCATGGGGAACTCTTCTTTTTTGTTATTTTACTTTTGAATGGTGTCTTGCATGCATGATTGAGATGTTTTCCTCAGTATGTGCATTAGAGAAATTAGAGTGTCTTGAAAAGAAAATTGAAGCTTTTATGTTGTTTTCATAATGTGTTTTTAAGTACTCCATGGTAGGAGATGGGTGTTTATCATAAGTATTATATACTAGGTATGATTGAGCATGGAAGACACATGGTACACTTAGCTAAGTTATTGATTTAGCTAGGAAAACTTGTGTTTACTCCTAGGATAGATAATCTAGTATAGAAGGGAGTTTGTGTACTTACTTGTAAGTAGGGTTATTCCAAGTATGTAGGTTATCTTTGGGATGATGGACTATCCATTGAAGGAAATACCTAGCTTGTGTACTTACTAGTAAAGTAGGTTTATTTCAAGTAGATTAATATGGTGATAGGTTATCTTTGGGATGACAGACTATCCATTGAAGGAAATACCTATGCGTAGGTTAAAATAGCCTTAAGTCAAATCGACTCTGAATAGTGTATGTGATAGATGACTTCATTCGAAGTACTAAATAAGAACACTTTGGCCAAAGTATTGTGAACGTCTGAGACTCCACTCTAGATTATGTGACTATCGAGACCACACTATCAATTCACCATGATCCAGTATTACATGCTAGTTCTAGATTGTGGGATTACAAGGTTTTAGTTATGTAGGACACAAGACTATGCTCAGTTGGTTGTAGTTATCGATTACTCTACCAATCTCTTCGTCAAAGGGAAGGGTCATCTATCGAATGATAGATGTGCGGGGGACCGCTTTATGAGTCAGTGGTTGGCGAAAAAGCGCTTGAGTGATGCTTCTCCTCTACAACAGGCAATCGAAGAACCAAGATTTGAAAGGATCCTAGACTGTCTTACAACTATGTGTTCTAAAGCTCATTGAGCTATGTATGTAAATGTATGCTTCCTTGCAATGATGTATTTTATGGAATGAAATGGAATTCATGTTGTAATATGTTATGCATCTTGATTGAAAATTATCAATAAAGAAAAGATTTTTTTTTTTATTATTGCAATGACTTGTTTCTTAGTTAATTTACTCGAAAGGTGAAAAATTAGAAATTTCTACTTCATTGAAGGGTTAGTATGTTACAAGTGGGCTCTTTGTGACACAACTTTCTCACTAATTGGACTTTGACACTATTGGTCATAGGTTAACTTTAGGTGTGTGCAATTGTGCTTGATTGATCCATAATTTCTTTAGTTTATAGTAGAAACTAACAAAATACACAAACTTGTTACTGTGCTACTTGAAAAACTCAAATGACAGTTAATTAGAGGACCAGTAGAACTGGAAACAAAAACTAATTGCCAAGAAAGTTTGCAACACAAGGTTTTATTATCTTGGAAAACCTTGGGATGGGCAAAAGCCAGTTGGTAGTGGCAATTGCTTGTCTACTTGATTGATATTGCTCAAAAGAAACAAATATTGAAATAAGAGACATGACTTCTAGCTTTTCTTAGGTGTCAAGTTTTCCACTTGACTATTTGGCTGAAATTCTGAGTCACTTCAACATTCGAACTTGCCTCCAATGTTGTAATTTGTCCCCTTCATGTATTTAAATAGATGCTAACCAAGCAAATGAAAGGTTTTCTTGCCTTGGAAATGAAGAGATAACGTGTGGAACATGAGTTGTGTAGGGTGTTTCTTCTTCTCTTATATCCTTAGGATCATGCCTCCCTTTTGAGAGAGGTATTTGGTCCCACAAAATCTTAATGAGACACAAAACATGGAAAGAGTTATACTTTCTCTTTTGAATACTACGTTGCTTGCTTTAGTATTTGTCCTTTCAATACTTTTTTCCAAGGCTCTTGGGCACCTCTTTTGGTCTCTATGGTTTTCTTTAAAAACTCTTCATCCTCTAAGAGTATGGCTTGTTTGTCAACAAGTCCTCGAGTGATGGAAACAATTGCCAATCTTCTTCACCCAACATGAATGGCTCATACAGATCCAAGTATTTACAATTTACCATTGGATGCATCTTCTTATGAGGGTAAATCAAGCTTGAAAGCATTGTTTTTTATTGCCTATAAGATGGTGAAGGGCCCATATCCTAGATGTTTCACCTTCTTGGTTTGTCCTTGTAGTCTCCCTTTTCCTAAGGATAGTTGGACCTTGTCTTCCACCTTGAGTTCACACTTTATGATGTTGTTCATGCCTTTTCTTTTACTTTGCTTTAAAATTTTCTTCTCCTTTCACCTTGAGCTTGATTTGTCTAATTTGCTCAATGGATTTCATTATTATTGTCATCTTAGAATCTTTCTTTCCTCTTGTTTGTCTTGTTCCAAGGCAACATCAAGTGTATTAGTACACAAATAACCCAAACAAGTCGTATGAACTACTTTATTGTATGCATGTCAAATATAAGGAAAAGACTCATTCCAAGTCTTTAGACACCTACTATTATAACCTCTAATAAGTTTTACAAAGGTTATTTTAACCACTTCTATTTGTCCTTTGGTTTGTGGATAAAAAAATGCACTATTTTAAAGTCTTGTATCCATTTTGTCCTATAATGTAGACAAAAAATTTCTTACAAACTTGGAGTCTATTTAAAACAATGGATCTTGGTAGCTCAAAGTGCACTCAAACATTTGCAAAGAATAATTCAAGGCCCTATTTACTTGTGGACTTCCTGTATTGAGTTAGAATGCACATCTTGCTAAATTTGTCTACAACTACAAAAAGATAGTCCTGATTATTCCTACTCAATGGTAAACATCCTACAAAATTATAGAAACACTTTACCACATCCTTGTGTGCACAAAAAGAGCCATGTGTGTTCCTTGTTTAGATTTACTAGTGTAACAAAGTTCACAATCTCTATAAAATTTGGGTACTCGTGTAACTATTTTATGAGCATTTGATGATATTTAGTAGATGAAGATCCTAACATATTCTTAGGGTCCTTTCCTTATGTATAACAATACTAGTCTTCTTACCTTTCTAATTACCACTCTTGATGAAATTTTCTCCCTTGGGTTGATTGGTGCTTGGCCATTGCTTTGAATGTCCTCTTTCACTTTTCTTGTTCATTTCTTCTACACAATATGCTTGGACACATGCCTGATCAGGTCCTTTGGATTAGTAGCAATCACCCTTCTCTAGATGTGGGTTTGGAGACATCCAAGGTACTTTGTCACTATTTCATTCATCTTCCTTACCCAATCTTAGTAACATAGCTTGCCTTCAAAACTCTATGGTGTAGTTTTGCACATTTTTTCAACCACCCTACTTGAAATGCAAGCACTCAATCTTTTGTTCAGTTTTATGCCCATCTAGATAGAAAATTTCATGTAACATCTCTTTGAACTCATCACGAGTAGCAATGGTAGGCTTTTTCTTTGTTTAGGAGTCAAATAACTTTAATACTATACAAGAGCATGTCTTATTTTGAGACATGCAAAATAAATTTGTTGTCTTACTAATATTATGCACACTAAAATATATCTTTATTTGCTAAATCCATATATCCAAAAGATTAGCATTAACTCGTCCTTCAAAATATTTATTTTCATTTTCATTTTAACTTCAAATAGGTATGTTCAAATTTTGCCTAGAATTTTTCTTATGGTTTTTGATCCAAGAATGTATCTCTGTCATCTATGGTTTCTCCTATGTCTTCAGTGATGTTAATTCCATACAAAATTGATCTTGGATCATTTGCTCTTCTTCTTGTTTCATCCGTTGGTATTGTTGAATCATTCGGTTCCAATTATGCATCACTCTTTCCATGTTTTTCAAGGTCACCACATGTGCACGTAGATGGTTTGGTTTCCTAATTCTCACTTTTTTTAATCCCACTTTCAAGAAGAGATCTAAAGATTGCAAGGTAGCAACTCTTTATCCTCCAATGATGTCACCGGCATACAATTTTGCAATTCCCAAAGATTAGCAATATTCTTTGATAGTAATATGAATAGTAGAAATTAATAAACCACATAAATTATGTTATTGAGCTACTTGAAATATAAATGATAGTTTATTAGAGGATTTAAATACCATTTAGAATTGGAAATAAGAACTAACTATATAGAAATGTCATGACACAACAAAAGCTTTTTTAATCTTGGAAAACCTTGGGATGGGAAAAATCAAGTTGTGATAATTGCTTGTCTATTTGATAGCTATTGCACAAAACAAAATACTTCAGAAAATAAGAGATACAACTTCTAATCCTTATTGTCAAGTTTGCCACTTCACTCTTTAGCTAAAAATTTTCTTCTCCAAGTCACTTCAACACTCAAACTTTCCTTCAATGATATAATTTACCCTCTTTATATCTTTCAATAGGTGCTAACCAAGCAAATGAAAGGTGTTTTGTAATGTTCCCTTTTAGCGCTTAGTTAATTCATTCACATTTAGCTAGTTTCCAAGTCTTTTAGAACTCCAACATTCTTGGAGAAGCATTTGATTAGTCTTGCAAAACAATTGTACTTGGGTTTGAGGTTGGTTAGTTGGAGCTTTTTGATGCTTTTAGAATTGATTTTTGACCTTTTGGGTGCTCTCCAAACTTCTTGGACGAGTAGGCTACTTTTAGAAAGTCACCAAGTTGATTTCAATCATCTTCTTACTACTTTAGTTTCATCATGGTGAGGTCATAATTGGATTCCGATGACGGAGTACTTTTTGCAACCTCGATGAGTTATTAAGTTATTTAATTAATATTTCACTAATGTTATTTAATTTGTTGATAAATAAATACAGGGTAATTTAGTATAATAGCTCATTGTGAAGGTGATTAAATGTCTGCACATAATGAATTATTTGATTTAAAGCAAGTGTATTTCAAAAAAAAAAAACTACGAAAAAACAATCTTTTCTTTGGAAAATAAAAATAAAAAAATGTTTTTTTTTTGGAAAAACAATGAAAGACTTTTTTTTTTTGAGAAGGCAATGAAAAAAGCTATAAAAGGAGGTGTTGGGGGCTCATTTGGATATGTTAAAGATTTACCTTATTGTTATACTACAAAATTGAATATGTGTTCCTCCTAAAATCATTTGAGGAAAAAAAACTCATTTGATTTCTCGTTTTGGATTTGAGAGATAATCCTTAGCTAGTTGGCATGGTTCTATTAAGGAATCACTAGTGTGCAAAATGCAATTCCAGTTTTCGAGTTTCAGTATGAAGAATTTTTAAATGTTTTGAAGTGCAAATTTTTGGGTGAGATTTACATTGGTTTTCAGAGAAGTTTGGCTGCTTGTATTATTCAGATTTGGCCAAACAAATTCACTGAAGGTATAAGGGTTTGATGAATATTATTTTTGTTGGTGCCTTATCCTTGCATTGTAGGTCATCCATTTATGGAGTTTTTGTTGCTAAAGGAGGTTGTAACATTTGCATCAACCATTCCATGGTTGGAGGATGCCATGAGAGTTGTTGGGAATTGAATGCCTAATTTTGGGGTCTTGTTTAGTGCTATTGAATGGAGTCTAGGGCTGCGTAATCCTCTTCCAACACTTCAACATCGAGTTTTGGCATTTTGATGAAGTTTGTTGCATATTTTAATTGTTGTTCATGTTGCACTAGCATTTTTAAATGGCTTAAAATTAAACCATGTTGGGTTGTGTTGCCTTCTAGATCAATGTATTTGTAATATAATGATGTTATGATATGTTTTATAGTGATTTTAGAGTGACACAATACAATTTGTTGACGTGGGTGTGTGATAACAAGCTTGTTGGGTGATTATCTTGATGTCTTGATTGTAACAATGTGCTTGTAGACCCATTTCTAGACCTGCAAGTGCATTTCATGATATTTTGGGTGTGTTGAGTGAAGTTCATTGTGTTTGGCTTGCTACTTTGTTATTCAGTATATGTTCAACTTTGTCAAGTGTAATTTGGTTTGATCATATATTATATGCCTACTTTTGCTACAATCTATTGTCCCAGATGAGTTATTACTGTTGAGCATATATTGAATAACAAAGTAGCAGGTTAGAAAAATGTTGGCATTTCAATTCGTACATCTGGAGTGCGGATTGGAAACAAACAACTATGCACAGTTAGATTGATCTTCAAATTTGGAGGGGAAGTTCCCTCTTTGCTAATTATGGGTAAAAAGAAATATTAAACTACTTGCCAATCTTTTAATTCTCAGCTTAAGAGCACAAGGTTATAAAACTCTGCATTGTAGTTGAGGTTTTCTCTGGTTTGGTAACTTCAACTACAACTAAGCCTAAACTAATGATGCTTCTAACTTCTCAAGTAAATTCAGAGCAAGATATTTTAGAAGTAAAAAGGGAATTATTCATAAACACAAAGCTTAAACAAACTTGCTTCTAGAACACATCCAAAGACTCATTGTACTTTTGGATGTAAGCTAAAATAAAGATTATGAAAGTAAAACATGAAACAATAACATTGAAATTTTTTGAGACTGTAGATCAAAGCAAGGTAGGCATAATACTTATTTCCTCAAATTCCAATAGTAATGACACATCTAGGGCAGTAGATTGTAGCTAAAATAGGCATACAATTTAAGATCAAACCAAATTGCACTTGACAAAGTTGAACATATATTGAATAACAAAGTAGTAGGCCCAAATAAGCGCAATGTTTTGCTATCACAAGCATGGTTAAAAAAATAATGAGCAAGACTGCTCTTATTTATACACAAAACAAAGGAGTAGGGAACCCTAAATCTTCTTGTTTTAACAATCATTCTTGCCAACATGCAAGATTTATTCCTGTCTAAACAAAGATAACTAAAAGTTAACTAGAATGCTAACATCAATTAACTAATCTAAAATAAAAGAAAGCTCCAACTCTACAATAGATATCTCCAAAGATAGATATGCATGAAAATAAGACAAGTTAAACTCGAAAAAGACATCGAGTTAATTGCTGATCTAAATTCTATCTCTGGAGAATGTCGCATGCCTCAACTAGTAGTTCACTTGTCAACAACTTGAGAAATCTTGTCCTCTAGAAAGTTGTTAATTGCCTCTTCATCAAGAACATTGATACTCTTTAGAATGCACTATCTCTACAACATCTCTTCGCCATTCATGATCAGATTTTGAAACTCCTTCCTCTTTTCAGCTGCTTCATCAAATCTTGCTGACATTGCTGCAATATGACTCAACTTGCAGTCAATAGGGTCACCATTGAAACTACTACAAATAAGATCTTGAAACTTCGTCTATACTTCACCGAGATCAATGTAAGAGCCATCCTCACGTTGATATTGGTAAGGAATTTGTGATAGAAACATTTTTACGAACTTGAAAGTGCTTGCAACCTTTTGTCTACATTCAACCATTTATGCAAAGATTCCTTCATAAGTTTTTTCTTTGAAGAGGTGTTCTCTCCAAGCAAAAATCTTTTGTTTGTGTTCTTTTGCAATAACTGAATCGTAAGCCATACTGAAGTCAGAAATGATGATCTCATCTCTGGGCTTCCTTTTCGCTATGTTTTGCTCTGACTCCTAGATTTTTGAGCGAAGATCATGGGAATTGTACCTCAATTGGTATGTTTTTGCAAGTATCAGTCTTCCCCTGGTGATGAATTCTTCCACCCAATCTCTCAGATGTTTCCCATAAATAACCAACCGACTCAGCTGATTTTGATTTGTAAATGATTCCAAAATTTGTGGAAGCAAAGCAGTAATGTGTGAAGTCCCATGAAGTAGATTGGAGATGTATTGTTGCAGTTGTCAATTCTCAACCTTAAGGGCTGCCTTGTCTTCTCCATCTTTGAGCACTCTCTCCTTCAAGTTAACTTCTGCAACATCAAAGAGATTTACATCAGCTTCTTGACTACTACCAAGATTAGCTTTGAATAATGTGAAGTGACTACTTTCTATGTCCTCTTGCTGCTCAAGAATAGTCTACTATTCTTGACAACCCGACTTGTTCTTTCCTTGATTGAAGTGCTCTCTTTGGCATAACTATCAATGGGTCGAAGTTGCTACTGGTCAACCTGATCTCTGACATATGTGGGAAGCATGAATTCTCCATCATCATCTAACAAACCTTCCACATCTTTTGATAAGAAATTAGCAATTTGAGGAAGAGTAAGTCTACTGTAATCACCCTTGTGCACTTCAAACTCATCTTCACAATTAACCCAAAAATCTTCCATTGTAGGCCTATGCAAAGTATTCTGACTAAGACAAATTGCCAAGAGGCCCCAAGGGTCATATCAATGCCTTTCTTTGAGAAACTTGAGATTAAAATTTGACAGTTCATTACTCATCAACTTAACATCAATTACTGATTTGCATTTGTATATGCTCATCTCAAATTGGAAATTGGTGACAAACTTGCATTTGTTACACAAAAAGGTGTGCACTTCATGCACTTGCTTTAGGAACTCCATGAATACTACCTTATCTGATGGATATCGAGGTAGCATGGATAGATGACCCAAGAAGCCATATACTTGTATGTAGGAGAATGTGGGGAATTGGATAAACCAATCAACCCAATCTGCCATTGCAAATCTGACATCTGTTGAAAACCATATATGCAACTCTTTGTGAAGATTTCTCACCGTATGCTTTAGGAAAAGATCATTTACCCACTTGAAATGCCGCTCTAACTGTGAGAACTCTAATTGTGAGCACTACTCATATACTTGCTCCACGTCCAGAGTTCCAATGACATTTAAACCTCTAAACTTTCCTTGAAAGGTTATTATATATATGAGGTATGAAATAATATGGAATTTATGGGCCTTGAAGAACCCTATCATTTGGTTGTGAAGAGTATCACTGACTAAAGCTAGTCAGTCTTAGTGCTCTTTTGGCGACAATCTAGGACATGACGTTGAACATCCAAGGATGAAACTTATGTGCTTTTGCTTGACCTGTGACTCAGTCGAGTAGAGTAATCAGCATTTCAAATTCATCCCTAAACTCACCACATCCAACATTCCTTAGAAAAGTGTTTTGCTTCTCTTTTAGCCAACTTTGTGCCATCCGTTTCTAGCACTGATCCTTTTGCGCATTCCACGACTTTTCACATTCTTCAGTAGACACAATCAAGTTATTCACACATGGTGGAGTGGAAAAACATTTCTCAATGTCTCTTGTCTTGAGGCTACAAATAACACACCCATCCATTGATTGGACTTCTCGTGAAGTGGGGTTGTAATGCTTGACACAAGCAATTACAAACTTGATGTTTTGCGTTATGATGGGAAAAGAAGCTGCTTCCAACAACCTAGATTGTTCAAGATTTTGGATTTTAATGTAGTCTATGCCTTTCAAAGTGTTTTGATCAACCATTGGATTTACTTGATGCAATTCGGTGTCAAATATCTTCCAAGAAATCATGAATCAAGACCGATTTGGTCCTAATTTCGATTGGAAAGAATTGCATATTGAAAAATTGACTTTTGACCATGAACACGGATATGTTCGGACAAGTTTGCACAAGAGCTAAACATAGCTTTGTTGAATCTTCTTTAGAAAAAGGAAATTTTTTGGAGAAAAACTTGATATGGGTTTTGTAGAGAATGTCATTCTGAATAGACCAAAATAATTCGTATTTTGAAGAACTGATTTTTTTCAAGAACATGCAAGAAACCCTAAAAGGTAGAAGCAATGAAGAATTTTTTTTGAAAAAATTTGGGACATGGGTTTTGTAGGTATTCATGTGTTGGAGAGACCCAAATTGTTAGATTTTCAAAAAAATGAGTTTTTTCCCCTAAAAAAGATGGATCTTCTAAAAAGTGGAAGTTGTAACACAAATTTTCTCGAAAAAATCTGAGGTCTAGGTTTTGTGGCCAATTGAATGCTAAATAAACCTAGGTTTTTAGATTTATGAAAAAATCGATTTTTCTTAAACATGCAAGAAACCCTAGAAAAATGGAAGTTGAATAAGCTATCAATAAATTTTCCAATCTTGGAGAAGATTGAAAAAGAATTAGACCCATATCGATGAATTTTAGAAAAGATGACCATTGGTTTCTTAAAAATGATGCCTTGGGAAAATAGATTATGGAAAAGTGTTCTTCTGTGCAATTTGTACTCAAATCTTTTAAGAACTTTGAAAATGCCCTTTGTTTGATCCTCCAAATGTTGTTGAGAAGAAAATTTTGTGTTTTCCTCTTGAAGTTAACCTACAAAATAATGAAGAATGGACACCCAAATGCTTCTTAAATAAAGTTTGGAGGTGAAATAAGTAGTTAACTCGCAAAAACCCTAAATTTAGGAGTCATTTTGTGAAAATATCTGTTAACTCGAAGAATCCCTAAAAAATAGGGCGGCCAACGCATGAAGATTTCTTTAAAAAATTTCTAGTCAAGTTGACTTGGATGCCTCCTTGAGCTAAGGTGTCCAACTTTGGCAGTGTTAGAATATTTTTCGAAAATTTCAAATTTTATGCGTCTTTGGTGATTGGTACCCCCTGTTTGAGCACTGTTTTCCATCAATATGTGATAAATTGAGACTAAAAGTGAATTGATTTGGCAAGCCTAATAAAATATGAGGAGATTGATGTAACAGTTATCATATATTAGCTAATAATTAATTAATCTTTAATTGATTTTTAGTCTAATTGTAAAAAAAAATGTCTTTGTATATTTGTTTAATTGTTTTTTTTTAAAAACATTTTTTCCTGAAATAAGCCAAATTGGAGAAATGCGGTGACGACCATTTGGCCATCAATTTTAAGCTCTCGGTTTTGCTGTGACGGTCATTTGACTGTCAACTTTAATGCTATGACTAGCTTTTTTCCCCTTTGGAGTTGTTTTTCTTCTAGAGGCCATAACTTTTTCCCACGGTGTCGAAATTGGGCAAACGAGATATTGTCGGAAAGAGGATTTAGAGTAATTTCCAGTGATGTAGGTATTTTTTGGAGATTTTTTCTTAGGTCCCTGTTATTTCCAGTCAAAGTCAGATCTTCTTTTTGAGAGTTTCCTTCAGTATTTTTGGCATAACTTTTGCATACGATGTCGAAAATGGACAAACGAGATATCGTTGGAAAGTTGTTTTTGAGCTCTTCATAGTGGTGTAGATGGTTTCTAGATTTTTTTTTTTGTTTTTTTCCAGAAATCATTATTTTCAGTTGTCTTTTTTGGACTTTATGGGCTCACATTGCATGTATTTATCATATGTAAACACACTAAATAAATTGCCTCAACATTGCATGTGTAATATTGGGATTCTTTCACATCACTTTGTGCCTTCTTGTACTCACACTATGATATAAAGTTCCATGGGGGTTGATGTTTGCCTTTGTTTGCCTTCATACTTTTTTCATGCATATGTGACTTTTGTTTTTACATCCTTTCTATCTCCTTGTACTTTCATGATTGCACCTTCAAATGTTCTTGGTTCCTCTTCATACACTACTTTCAGGCATTCAGTTTCAGTGTACCTGTCACACCTCTCCCTTTTCAGCATTATGGGGGGGGGTTTCTATTGTTGGTGTTATTGCTTACTTGGCTTCGTTTGAGTGAGCTATGTATACAGTATTTGTTCCTATGTACTAGGCGGATGCAACGACTGGTTACCCATGCATTTCAGTGAAATGGAGCACTTACCATATGGACACTCTTGCATTCCTATTTCTAGAGGCGACCTTCCATTTTCTCATGATCAATTTTTCAGACTTTTGGTACCTTTTCCATTTGTATCTTCGAGTACCAGGTGTTTACCTTTGTTTGCCATCTGATTCGAGTAGTGTCATTGGGGCCACTCATATAGATTCTTGTCTTCTTGATCTTGATCACAATGAAGGTTCTTCTTTTAACATTTCAACAATTCTTCTTCGATAGTGTTTGCAGCTTCTTCATGCTTCTATGGCGTTCTCTTTGTTCCTATCTTTTGGGACAACCTTGTCTTGTTTGGAGGCTTCTTCAGTCCTTCACTTGGCTTTCATCTCTTTTTGGAGTAGAGTTTTCCCCATGAGGTTTTCTCTATTTCTCCACATTATAGAGATATTATGTTTGTACATGGGTACCTCTTTTGGCCTTGTTTGTAAGAACTCATCTTGCATTCTTTTTAGGGTTTTTAGCTACTCCCTAAGTTCATCTTAAGGGGGGGTGTTAGAGTTATCATATATTAGCTAATAATTAATTAATCTTTAATTTATTATTAGTCTAATTTATTCTCACATGCTTTAGCTAAACTTAGGAATGCTTTATTAGTTGAGCTATTATTAGATCATTATGTCTCATCTCATGTGATGTTGACACTTGTCATGATCTGATCCTTTCTCATTTAGGGCTTTTCTCTTATAATCGTTCAACCCATATTGTAAATAACTCTTGAATCATTCATGAAAAATATCTAAAGCTTTCATATCTTCTTGAAAGCTTCTTCTGTAACTTTTTCTTGTTGATGAATTTAGCAATTCTTGTTTTCAGATCTCTTGCCTGGAAGGTGTACTTGTTTGTTGTTTGATCCTATGGCTTGTGGTTTTGTGCTTGTTTCACAATTCTAACAATTGATACCTCACACTAGCATTTGATCCTGCGTTTGATTTCCTTTTATCCTGGGTGCCCCTAGCTGACTGGGGTGCTTTGCATCATCAAAGTTAGAAAATTTTCAAGATTTTCATCTTTTCCTTAATAAATTGCCTCTGTTCGATCTCTGATTCCAGAAATTTGATAGGTCCTATGAACTGGCTAACGAAGTGGTTGAAAATCATGATTGAATCAAAGAAGGATCTCTTGGAGGCTTTGAATCCTAAAAAGTGGTTTTGAGGGTTCAAAAGTCTGGGTGCCCTTGGCTAGCAGTGGCACTTTTGTGCTCTAGACTTAACCAATATTTAAAGATTTTCAACTTTTCTATTTGTCTCTCATGCTTCGTTTCTCGTTCGATATGCAATTGTTGGTGACTGATGGATCCCATGGTTAGGCTGAGATATTCAATGGAAAGCTTGAAGAATTCCAAAAAGAATGATCACTTTTGCAAACCCTAACAACTGATTCTGAGGGCTCAAAATTATAGGCGCCCTTAGCTGATTGGGGCACCCTTGTGTATAGAAGATAGAAAATTTTGATAATTTTCAAAATTTGATAATTTTCACTTTGTCCTTATGACGAAACCCCTGAATTTGATTTGCAATTCTGGTCATTTGATTGCTCTGTTGAACCTGTTGACAAACTCATCGTGAAGCCTGATCAAATGTGAGAAGGACCTCTTGGAAGTTGTGAAAGCTAAAAATTGCATTTGATGGCTTCAAAAGTTGGGCACCCCTTGCTAGTAGGGGCACTCAATTTTGAATTTCTTAAATTTCTTTTACTTTCAACATTTTCTATCTGATCTTCATTTTTGGTTGTTATACAAATCCTGTGAATTGGATGTTGGAATTGTTGCGAAGCTTGAAGATTTTTGAAGAGAATTCCCAAAATTGGAAACTCTAATGACTCTCTTTGACCCCTTGAAATCTTAGGTGCTCCTGGCTAGCAGGGGTGCTTTTGTACTCCAATTGTAGAATTTTTTTTGAAGATTTTCACCCTCCTCATGCTTCGTGTTTACCATCTTGCTGACTACATTGAGCGCCTTTGCTAACAACGAATGTGTTGACTATTTTGCATGTGTGACAAGTAGAAATTGAAAATATTCTAAGGCATTGAAGCCTAGGCTCCTTTTTTGAGATAAGGCGTCCATCTTTTCCAAACTTAGTTTATTTTTGCAATTTTCAGCTTTTTGAATTCCCCTCTGTCGTTCATCATTTGTTAGCATCTTTTGTCGTAGATTGTTCTATGCAGTGTTTGAGACTTAGATTCTGATGCTTGGCATCTAGCCATCCTCCATTAATGACCTTAGAGGTCCAAACTTTTCTTGTGAGAAATGAAATAGATACACCAAAGAAAAACAAACTTTTTGACAATTCTAATTAGATCAGTGTGATCGTGACGAGAAATCAACCAATCGAAATCAATTTTAGCCATTTATGTAAAGATTCTATTTTTAGCCATTTTCCCTAAAAATAGGGGCTTGAAATGCAAATTTCAAAATTTTCCAAAATTTTATGAGCATCCTTTTGACAATAAACCCAAAAAAACCCTATGGTTCATTTATTATTTAGAAATTTCTAAAAAGAGAAAATTGCTAATTTAGAAATTTTGACCCTTTTTGACTTTTGACGACAATTTTACAAGATTTTGACCATTTTTACCAAAATTCTTTAATGAAGCAATTTTTTAAATTCTGGGTACAACATTTGGCTCTATTTGGGGACCATGTCGGATACTTACGACATAGGAGAATCAAGAATC
Source organism: Sequoia sempervirens (assembly GCA_007258455.2). Classification (NCBI taxonomy): domain Eukaryota; kingdom Viridiplantae; phylum Streptophyta; class Pinopsida; order Cupressales; family Cupressaceae; genus Sequoia; species Sequoia sempervirens. The sequence continues at coordinate 206,848 of VDFB02254259.1, read as the reverse complement.
TCTGGATATTTAAGCGTAGACCAATGTCTTATCAGTTGGGCATTAGAGTCAAGATCATTTCCTGATCACCTATCACAAGACTACCTAAAATAAATTACCTAAAACATGACAAAACTTTACGGAATAGGGAAAAACATTACGACATAACGAAAAATATAAAGAAAATTACTGAAATAAAATTACTCCACCCTTGAAGGGATGAAGTGCTTTAGATATTGCCTGATGTAAGGCAATGGAAAGAGCCTTCCATCGACATTGCTTCTACCCTAAAGGATTCACTTCTCTTCTAATGGGTATTGCAGGAGACAATCCCTTTGGGATGAAGATTCTCAGATCTTCATACACCCAGGAAAAGGCATCTTAACAAAAGTTAGAATATGACGCAAAGGGGAATGCTAATACCACTGAGGCATCAGTTTTACCATCTTCCATCCTCAGGATGTTGAATGCTTCAAACCATTTGATCGAGTTCCAAACTTGGTTTCTATAATTTCATAAGTGATCCTTTCTGACTTGGAAATATCCTTTGATTGGCTCATTAACCAGCTCTATATCACCTTTAACACATAGGAGTTTGATTCTCATTCCTTCAACATTTTTGAGGCTTAACAAAAGCGTCTCTCTTTTAGCTTCAGTGAATTTCAATTGCCAACAAAATGCAAATGGGTACAACTATCCTTTAAGTGAGATAATCCTTTCCTCTTCTTCTGAAGCCGCAATCAAACAACCCCCATCGAACTACATTGTCCATTGTCAGCCTCTTTGCAGGACAAGCAATGTTCAAGTCATCAATTTGTGACAGAGTCACATAATTACTAGGACCCATTTCTTGATATAGAATTTGGGCTACGGGGTCTGGGGATTTCACCACTATGAATCAGGATTTGGGCTCAGGTTCTATCTTGATTTTTCCCTCCTTTATAGGAGTTGTAGACGACCAATCTAAGTGCATTGCACTACCAAGATCTCTACAAAAAGTTTGGCTTAACAACATCCCATAGCTGGTTGGAATGTTAACCACTAGGATATTCATCATTAACTTTTTCTTCGAAGAAGCTGCCAACCTTACTTGAACGTCCTTCAATTGTTCGACCAATGGCACTGACTTAGATTCAAGTGAATAACACTTGTCCTACGTAGATTAGTGCATGAAAGTCCTAATGCACTCATCACTTGTAGAGGCATGATGTTGTCTGAAGCTCCTGAACCTATGATGCAATTGCTCAATTTGAATCCTCCTATATACAAAGATATATAGAAGGGTTTAGGCTTTTCTCCTACTGGAATAGATGACTTGAGCAATGTAGGCTGAATTGAAGCGTCTTTCTTTGCATATTGTATTATTCTGTCTAGCTGCTCCAGGTGATCACGAAGATGCTCCAATTGTGAAATCTTAACCTTGGTCTTCATCACGGAGTTTACAATGTCAAAATTTTCTAAAGATGTGTCTTGAGTAGCTGCTTTAGTATTCTCTTGTGAATTTTTAAAAGTGGAAGTTGCAACCACTTCCTTAATTTGTTCTTTATCTCTTCACCTCTCTTCTTCTTCCTTTTGCACTTTCAAGTGCAGAGCACGTATAAACACAGGCATTGAATGTCTTTCGTGATTTACTACAAGAGAGTAGTGGTGGAGGTCTTCTTTTTCTTCAATAATGGGTTCAAACTATCTCGTAACAGAGTTTCCATTGAAGTTGTTTGTCTTTGGTAAGACAACATTCAAACTCGATGTTGGTACAATACCTGAACTAGGTGTAGCATCAATATATCCCATAATTTGATTCATTCTTAAGTTCTTAGGACATGTATTACTGGTATGTGCATTGATCTCATGGAAATAACAGAATACTACATTTTGTGCAACTTCAACTATTTATCTTGGTGGAGGTGCTGGAAATCGAGGCCTATAATTATTGAAAGGATAAAAATTATTTCCTTTTGGTTGGTACAGTTGTTGAGGTTGGTATTGTGGTGGTGGTAGTGCAAGCATTTCATTGGCTACCTTTTGTAGCAGTGGATCTGCAAAACTCTGAACTAGAGTTCTGATTGATTCCTTCTTCATCTTACTAGAGGTGATCATATTATCCTCCAACTTGATGGCGTGTTTTTGTGCATCAATTAATTCTGTTTCTTTTTTCATCTTGAGGAAGAAGGCTATCTCTAATGGAAGAGAATTTATGAAATAGCTCATTAGAATCTCCAATGATGGATTAAGTGTAGAAGAAATTCTTGTAACAAGATGATTAAATCTTGCTACAAACTCCCTCATGAGCTCATTGTGTGCCATCTTTGAATTTGCAAGTTGGTCAAACAACAGATGATTGTCTTCAGCAAACTTGAATCTTGCCAAAACTTTCTTGCTCATAGTTTCCCAGCTTGTAATAATGCCTGGCTCCAAGTGATTGAACCAACCGAGAACATTTCCCACAAGAGTCCCCACAAAGAGATCCACTGTGATGTCTTCATGTGCCACATGCAAGATGGCACGAGCCATTGTGAACGCAATTTTTTTTTATCTTGGTGTTGACTTCCATCGTTGTGAAATCGAGGAAAGTTCTACCTTGATCCTTTAGGTAATATTATTTTCCCACAAATCCAAAGGTCGAAGATTATTACCCCAAGGTAATGGGGGTGGATGTCTCGGATTCCTTTCAGCATCATGGTTTCCTGCATTATTGTTGTTATCATCCATTGCTTCTGGTTGGATCATGTAATAAGATGCCAAATGGTCATTTCCGTGACATAAAGCGTAAGATTTCTTGAAGTTTTATGCCTCCTGCCCTAGGGTGGGTCCCAAAAAACTATTGGTGTTTCAATTTGCACCTTTGAAGTGTGAATTGGAAACAGACAGTTTTGCACAGTTAGACTGATCTTCAAATTTGGAGGGGAAGGTCCCTCTTTGTTGATTATGCATAAAAGAAATGTTAAACTACTTGCCAATCTTTTTATTCTTAGCTTGAGAGCACAAGGTTATAAAACTCTTTGTGTTGTAGCTGAGGGTTTCTCTGGTTTCATAACTTCAATTACAACTAAGCCTAAACTAATGACGCTTCTAACTTCGCAAGTAAATTTAGAGCAAGAGATTTCAGAATTAAAAATGGAATGATTGATAAACATGAAGCTTAAACAAACATGCTTCCATAACACATCCAAAGACTCATTGTACTTTTGGATGTAAGCTGAAATAAAGATTATGAAAGCAAAACATGAAACAATAACACTGAAAGATTTTTAGACTATGGATCAAAGCAAGGTAGGTATAAGATTTATTTCCTCAAATTCCAATAGTAATAACACATCTGGGACAATAGATTGTAGCTAAAATAGGCATACAATTTATGATCAAACCAAATTACACTTGACAAAGTTGAACATATACTGAAGAACAAAGTAGCAGGCCAAAATAAACTTGACATTTTGTTATCACAAGCATGGTTAAGAAAATAATGAGAAAGGATGCTCTTATTTATACACAAAACAGAGTAGGGAACCCTAAAATATCCTTGTTTTAACAATCAATCTTGCCAACATGAAAGATTTATTCCTATGTCTCAACAAAGCTAACTAAAAGTTAATTGGAATGTTAACATCAGTTAACTAGTCTAAAACTAAAGAAATCTCCAACTAGATAATAGATATTTCCAAAGATAGATATGCATGAAAAGAGGACAACAAGTTAAACTAAAAAAAGACATCAAGTTAACTGTTGATCTAAATTCTATCTTTGGACAACGTTGCATGCCTCAACTGGCAGTTCACTTGTTGACAACTTGAGCAATAATGTCCTCTAGAAAACTGTTAACTGCCTCTTCGTTAGGAAAACCGATACTCTTCAGAATGATGTACTGCCTCTGCAACATCTTTCGCCATCTATGATCATATTTTGAAACTCCTTCCTCATTTCAGCTGCTTCATCAAGTCTTGCTAATATTGTTGCAACATGATTCAACTTGTAGTCAACAGGGTCACCATTGAAACTACTACAAATAAGGTCTTGAAACTTTGTTGGTACTTCACCGAGATCATTTTAAGTGTGATCCTCACGTTGATATTGGAAAGGAATTTGTGACAAAAAGGTTCTTACAAACTTGAGAGTACTTGCAACCTTTTGTCTACATTTAGCCATTTTGCAGAGATTCCTTTGTAAGTTTTTAAATTGAAGAGGTGTTGTTCTCTCCAAGCAAAAATATCTTTCTTGTGTTCTTTTGCAATAATTGAATCATAAGCCATCCTCAAGTTGGAAATGATGATCTCATCTCTGGGCTTCCTTTCCACTATGTTCTGCTTTGACTCCTGGATTCCTAAGCAAAGATCGTGGGTGTTGTACCTCAATTGGTACATCTTTGCAAGTATGAATCTGCCCCTGGTGATGAATTCTTCCACCCAAACTCTCAGACGTTTCCCACAAATAACCGACTTAGCTAATTTTGATTTGTAGATGATTCCATAATTTGTGGAAGCAAAACAGTGATGTGTGAAGTCCCATGAAGTATATTGGAGATGTACTTCTACAGCTGTCAATTCTCAGCCTTGAGGATTGTCATGTCTTCTCCATATTTGAGCACTCTCTCCTTTAGGTTAACTATTGCAACCTCAAAGATATTTACATAAGATTTATGAGTGCTTCTACCCAGATTAGCTTTGGCTAATGTGAAGTCATCAACCTCAACCTCATTAGTGTTCTTGTCTTCTGGTGGTGTAGCAATCTCAATTACAACCTCATTTTCAAAATTCTTCTCCACGTGAACTTGCTTCTTGAGTTTATTTTTTGATGTATCTTGATAGACATTCTCAAACTCTACAAAGTCTAACTAGTAAAAATGATTTCTCTTCTTCTTGCCTAGCAGGTTCTCAATCCAAGACAGAGAGTCTTTACTAACTTCACTGGGAGGATTAGCTCTATTCTCATAAACTCCTAATGAATGAGTTGGTGTTGAGATGTCATGAATTGGTGAATCAGGCTCCAAATCTATGTGAATTAGTGAAGACTGTAGTGATGATGGAAGAATGGGAGGCTTTGCTTCAACTTCTGGTATTGATTCAACTGTATCTTTGGTTGCATCGACTTGTTCTTGCTTATTTACATTAGGAACCTTGAAGTTCTTTGTCATTGTGCTACCCTTGGTTCCGTCAGGAGGATTGCTCATTGCTTTAAGTTTGATTTTTCATCTAGAAGAGGAAGGAGGTAGTGATGAATGAACCACTGGCGACTTTGTAACTAGGGTGAATACTTTTTTTGTCCTCTTGCTACTCAAGAATAGCCTGATATTCTTGACAACCCAGCTTGTTCTTTCCTTGATCAAGGTGCTCTCTTTGGCATAACTATCAATGGGTCGAAGTAGCTGTTGGTCAACCTAATCTCTGACATATGTGGGAAGTATGAATTCTCCATTATCATCTAACAAACCTTCCACATATTCTGATAAGAAATCAGCAATTTGACGAAGAATAAGTCTATTGTAATAGACCCTACGTACTTCATACTCATCTTCACAATTAACCCAAAAAATATTCCATTGTAGGCCTATGTGAAGTATTTTGAATAAGACGAGTTGCCAAGAGGCCCCAAGGGTCATATGAATGCCTTTCTTTTAGAAACTTGAGATTAAACTTTGACAATTCATTGCTCATCAACTTAGCATCAACTGTTGATTTGCATTTGTATATGCTCATCTCAAATTTGAAATTGGCATTTAACTTGCATTTGTTATGCAAAAAGGTGTGTACTTCATGCACTTGCCTTAGGAACTCCATGAATACTGCCTTATCCAATGGATATCGAGGTAGCATGGTTGGATGACCTAAGAAGCCATATACTCATATGTAGGAGAATGTGGGGAATTGGATAAACCAATCAACCCAATCTACCATTGCAAATTTGGCATCTGTTGAAAACCGTATATGCAGCTCCTTGTGAAGATTTCTCACCGTATGCATTAGGAAAAGATCATTTGCATGCTTGAAATGTCGCTTTGACTGCGAGAACTCTAATTGTGAGTAATGCTCATATACCTATTACATGCCCATAGTTCCAACAACAGTCAAACCTCTAAACTTGCTTTGAAAGGCTATTTGATATACAAAGTATGAAATCATATGGAATCATGGGCCTTGAAGAACCCTATCATCTAGTTGTGAAGAGTATCATTGATTAATGTTGGCCAGTCGTAGTGTTCTCTTTTGGTGACAATCTGGGACATGACGTAGAACATCCAAGGCTGAAACTTATGTGCTTTTGCTTGACCTATGACTCGGTTGAGCAAAGTAATCAATACTGCAAATGTTGATTTTTGGATTAGAAATGAATTAAGTAGAAAACACAGAATAATGAACAACACATGAACAATAGAACACAAAATTTATCCTGGGAAAACCCTCCTTGACGGAGAAAACAAAATATATCACATATATATTAAATGAAAGAGCAACACATCTACTTTACAACAAGGCCAATCTGATATGAAGATCATAACACCACACTTGTGCAAATACACAACCAAGAATAATATTGAACTCCAAGAATATCGATTTGTTGTAGCTATCGAACTCTTTCAGATTTATGTGAACTTCACTTGATAATTATTGGATGATCGAATGAAAGGTAGGTGCCTTGATTATATACATGAGGACGTGACTCTTCATGAGAGAGGTCGGCCTCACTCAAGAGATGTAACCATTTACAAAGGGCGGCAATCATTTATTTAGTCGGCCACAATAAATAAATAAAATATGATTTGTTATTAAATGAAGCACCTCTTCAAAAAGTCGACTTCAAATAAATATATAGCCACAACTATATTTATTTGCTTTATTAATTTGATAGAAGGATTAAGATTGACGCTATAACATCAACACTCTCTTAGCTAGGGATTAATCCTTCTAGATATCCAATGCCATGAAGTCTCTCAACATGACACCCACAATGGCTACACCCATTTGTGGATAAGAGTTCATCACAGAGTCACACAACGTGATATTGTCATGGATTCACTCAACATGGTGTCCACCATGGCTACACCCATGTATGGAAAGAACAAGTGCACAAGTGCCCATCACGGAGTCACTCAACATGATGTCATCATGGAGTCTCTCAACATGATGTCCATGATGGCTACTCCAAAAGGGTGGATAAACACAAGTACAAGGGAATCATGATGGAGTCTTTCAACGTGATGTTGTCATGGAGTCTCTCAACATGACATCCACCATGGCTACTCCCAGAGGGTGGAAAGAACCACATCTCCGTCTCAAAGACGGACAAGGGCTTTCACCTCAAATTTCTCCGTCTCAGAGAAAAATGCATTAACAAGGGCTTACACCTCAGATTTATCCATCTCATAGAAAAATGCATTAACAACAGATATTTATGATGATGTGACTCCCTCTGAAGCTCCAATTACTTGCATCAACCTCTTGACCTCCTCGTCCAAGATTTCCTGCAACGCTGCCTTAGAGAAATGGTTTCCAACGTACACCTCTAACACCATTTACTTGCAAGAGTTCAGGACTGTCCTTCTTGACCTCATCCTTGATCACACTATTCTGAATAGGTTTGTGGAGCTACCAATTCCAAATCCAAATTGACTATCTTGTGCAATTTTGTTCTCAGTTGTTGAATAGGTCTTTCAAGGATTTAGCACTGGCCTTGCAACACTAATCCTATTCCAGGACATGCTCTCAACTCTAGCCCTGAATCCTCATAATTTGACTCCCTCTAAATGTCATTTCCTCCTCTTTAAAGTAACTGGTCACAATGACAATTTGTAGTTGTTCTTTTAGTGTCTTCATCTTTCTCAATCTTCTTTGCTAATGCAAACTCTCCATCCAAGGCTAACCCAACCTTGTCTCCTCGAGAGATGTCTATAGTTATGTGTCACCAACTCAGTCTCATGGTTGCAAGTTAAAACTTCCTCACAGGATGCCTCAACCTTTTCCTCCCTTGAAATCTCTTTGCATCCTGTAAACTATCTTCTCATGTTATTCAAATAATTAATTCATCATTTTTTTGCTTCTCGATCCAACCTGCATTTTAAAAAGGATTAATAATAGTTTTTATATATATAAAAAATAAAACTACAAGTGAATCATGTAGCAAATATCATGAGAAAGATCAATTAAAGAAATAATAGGACTTATCTTTGTTGATTTTTGTTGGCGTTTAAATTCACACCTCTGGAATGCGGATTTGAAAACGGACAGCTATGCACAGATAAACTGCTCTTCAAATTAGGAGGGGAAGCTCCCTCTTGCTGATGGTGTTTGAAAGAAAGTAAACTAAAACTAAGTTGCCTATCTTTTTGGATCAGCTTAGAGCACAAGGTTTTTTAACACAAACGCCGCAGCTGAGATTTTCTAATAAGAAGTTCAACTACGACTAACTTAAACTAAAGACGTTCCTAACCTCTCAAGTAATAGCAGAGCAAGAGAAGTTAGAAATCAACAAGGTAGATTCTCTGACAAAAATACTTTAATAATCTCTCTCCCAACAAACACCTACACACTTCACTGTAAGCTGAAATAAAGATCATGAAAGCATAACATAGATAACGGAAATCTGAGATTTTCGACCAAGGCAAAAGAGGCTCATGATTTTATTACTCAAATCTCTGAAATAAAACTCCCTTCTAACATGCCTTTGAACAAGAAATTGCAGCTAAGGAGGCTTGCAAACTTATTCTTAACACAATAGAAAACAACAATCTCACTAACTCCTTGTTGGCTAAAGAGGCTCAACAATTTGCTTATCTGGCTAGTGGTGACTGAATAACAACTGTTTAATCTGTTTCCTTGAATTTCGCTAACGCAATAACGTTAAAGAAACTAAATGAGCAAGGCTCTTATTTATAGAGAAGCAGAGGAGTAGGGAACCCTAAAATCTCCTTGCTTTCACAATCTAGGGCTTGCTCAGCAAGCAAGCTATATTGCTAAATCTAGAAAGATAAAACCCTAAAAAGCAAAAAAAGCGGGAAACGTCAACTATTACATCTTATCTTCTTTCTATCCTCAAAGAATGGACAAGGATTATTCCAAGAATAGAAAGAAAGCGGGAAAGAAAGCTTCTAGAAGAAAGCTACTTTAAAGCTCGATCACATCCGCTAGGAAGTTTGAGACTGTGTCCCGATTCGGTGCATCTATGCCATCAACAGCAAAACACTGCTTTTCAAGAATATCTTCAGCATCTTCAATAGATCTCAGGAAATCTTCAACCTCATTGGCCGCTTTATTGAACTTTGCTGACATCACTGAAATATGACCTATCCTTCCGCCAACTGGGCTGCAACTATGAATAACATTCTGGAACTGATTTTGCACCTCCTCAAGCCCGACGTAAGAACCATCTTCAAGACTGTACTGAGAGGGGATCTCTATGACAAATTCATTGATGAAAAGGAGAGCTTCAACCACCCTTTGTCTGTAGGCGATGAATTCTTCAGATATCCTCTCATAGGTTTTAACTTTGAAAACATGACGTTCTCTCCATGCAAGGATTTGTCTTTTGTGCTCCTTTGAAACTGCTGAACCGTACGCTGTGTCTAAATCAGCAATGATAATCTCATGCCTAGGTTTTACTTCAGCCCATGTTTGTTCAAATCCTTGGATGCTTTGACGAAGTTTATGAGCATTCTCTCTCAACTGGAACATCCGAGCCAAGATCTCCTTCCCTCTGACAATGAAGCTCTCAATCCATTCCTGAGTCTCTTTCCCACATATGACCAGCTGTCTTAACTGATGGTGATCAGCTGGTGTCTCTAAGACCTGGGGCAGCAACTGGGTTGCTTGTGAAGAACCACGAACAAGGTTAGAGATGAAAAGCCTAAGTTGCTGATTTTCAGCCTTGAGGGCTGCCTTGTCTTCTCCATCTTTAAGCACTCTTTCATGTAGGTTTTCGGATACAACTTTGAAGAGACTCAAATCTGCATGTCTGGTATTTCTACCAAGATTAGCCTTGACCATTACAAAATCATCCATGTTCACCTCATCTATATTCTTATCTTCTGGAGGCACAGCAATCTCTACGACAATCTCGTTATCAGGATTCCTATCAAAGTGAACTTGCTTCTTTGCCTTCTTCTTAGGAGGTTCCTGATAAATATTATCGAGATCATCAACACTCACTTGATATGAAGGCCTTCTCCTATCCCTTCCTAAGGAGTTCTCAAGCCAAGACACCGTAGTATCTCTACTAACTTCCTCAGGAGGTACTGCTGCGATCTCTTCATCATCTTCGATATCAAGATCAATATGAATTGGTGACGAACCCGTCAAAGGTACAGGAACATGTGTTGAAGGTGGCTCCTCTGCTTCATTCTGAGGCATGGGCTCGTCAAGAGGAACTTCTGAATCAACTGTAGGCTGTTCCTGTATGACTATGCCTGAGAAATCCAACCTTCTCTTTACATTTTTATTTGATCTACATCCTTTGATGCCATCTTGAGACTGACTTTTACCCTTTCTTTTTGACTGTGCTGTGGAAGAAGAGGGAATTATCCTTGGCGGCTCTGCTACTGGAATAGAGTTCGTCCTTTTAAGCACTAAGAAAACCTTACTATACTCAATGACTTGTCTTGTTCTGTCTTCAACTGAAAGAGATTCCTTGTTTGCCCAATTAACTTGTGGAAGAGGCTGATCCTCGATTCGTCTCTGAGTGTACATTGGTAGAAGAACATCTTCATCATCATCAGAGAGCCCTTCTATATCTTCATTTAAGCAATCTTTCATCTGATGGAGAGTTAACCTGCTGTAGTTACGCCTTCGCACTTCAAACTCATCTGCACAGTTAGCCCAAAAATCTTCAAGTGCGGGTATGTGATTGTAATTCTTCTCCAACCAGCCAGCATAGACACCATGAGGATCAAATGACCGCCTCTCACTGTAGGATTTGAGACCGAATTTATCTAATTCTTCTCCAATTGTCCTGGCATCTGCAGTAGTCCTGCATGTATAAATACCCAACCCTAATGGAAAGTGAAGAGAGGGTTTCTTTCTATTTCTCAAGACTGTGTGAACACCGTGAGCTTGCCTCAAGAATTCCATGAAGATAACCTCATCTGACAGATACCTTGGCAACATGAGCGGGGCACCTGAATAACCATAAACCCTGAGATAGGTAAAGGTAGGAAACTGTATAAACCAATCTGCCCATTCTGTCATCGCTGCCCTGGCAACTGAAGAGATGCGGACGTGCAATTCATTGTCTAAGTCACGCACCGTGTACATCAAGAATGCCTCGTTCACCCTTTTGTAGTGGTGCAACGACTTTGTGAACTCCAGCTGAGGATACTAATTATATATGTGTTGAACGCTCAAAGATCCCTCGGTGTTCAATCCTCTGAATTGACCTTGATAGGCCACCAGGTAGACTAGATATGACACCATGTGAAATACATGAAACTGGAAATATTCTGTTATTTGTTGATGTAGGCAATCACTAATCAAAGTAGGCCAGTCATAAAACTCGGTTTTCTTCATAATGTGAGGTATGGCATAAAACATCCAAGGTTGGAACTTGGTGGCATCCTCGGAACCAGTGACCCTATTGAGCAAAGTGATGATGATGGCAACCTCGTCCTTGAACTCCCCTCGTCCGACATTCTTGGGCAATGTCTTATGTTTTTCTTTCATCCATCTCTGGGCAATCTTCTTGCTGTATTTGTCTTTATGCATATTCCACATCTTTTCACATTCATCCCTCGAAAGAGTTACACTTTCAGGCCACCGGGGAATGGAAAAACACTTTTCAACCATATCAGGCTTTAGACTGCAAATCAACCTACCATCATTTGGATCTCCCCTGGTAATTTGGGTTGTAATGCTTAATGCAATGATTCACGAACTCAAGGGCTCGAACTGATATAGAATGGAGCTCACGGGGAGTCGAAACTGACCGGGTTCTTGATTGATGTTGCTGCTCTCCAAAGAGCAGTAGGTCAAACAGAAGCGACATGATGCAAGTCTGATAAATTTGATGCGATGTAATTATTGAAAAGGTAGCGATTAGGACTTGAAAACGATAAGGTGTACTCCCATTTTAGGGCTTCGAAGAATGACGTAAGCTTCTCGCCTTAGTTAGGACAAGTCTTATGCAATTTCTATTTTTAGAATGCTTTGATTTTTATTGCTTCAACTGATTGGGAATTTTTTGAAATTTTTAGAGATATGGGTTTTGTTCGGAGTGCTGATACAAGACAACGGATGCGTCCGGATTTTCGAAAATTTTGAATTTTGGCTTGAAAAAGCAGCAAACCTAATTTCTTCATTTTTCGAAAATTTGCATCTGGGTTTTGTTCATAATATCGTTAGAAATGGACCCAGTTGATTGGATTTGCAAAACTCTGACATTTGATTGAAAAAGCAGCCAACCCTAGGTTTTTGGAAAAAAAATTGCGATATGGATTTTCTTTAGAAGACTGATTGGAAAGGACCCAGATGGTTGAATTTTGAATGCACTGAGGTTTTCACTGACATGCAAGATAAAAGCACTTGCTGCAACTTGATGAAGTTCTTGAAAAATTCTTGAGAAGATAGAGGCAAAAAGACCCAGATGACTGAAAAATTGAAAGCCTTGGCCTTCTGCTTGAAAAACTTGATCTTCTGGAACAAAAGCTTGAAAGAGAACAAAGGGTTTATGCTTGCTGGTCTGAAAAATCTGATGTATTACAAGCAATATGGATTCTTGAATCACAAAAATTCTTCAAACTTTAAACTCAACTTTCTCCTTTGGATGCTACCTGCAAAAATAATGAAAAATACATTGAAAAGAAGTGTTAAATAGACTTAGGTTATGATTTAGGTTTTTGCTTTTTTTTTTTTGCTTTTATTTCAAAACCCTAAATCTCAGCCTCTTGAATTGGACGCCATCCTCCTCTTCTTGCAAAATTTTGAAAGTTTGAAAATCTTCAAAAATCTTCTAAGGCATGGAAATTTGGGCCCCTTTCTCCAAGAGGGGCGCTCAACTTCACCAGACTTAGTCAAAATTTCCACTTTTTCAACTTTCCTCATTTTAACACGCCACTTCGCCTCTGATTTCCCGTTGACAGGTTTACCCGACAGGCGAGTTGAGTGGTTCACTGCGGAGCCGGACTGATTCTGAAGAAGACGTTCTGGAGGCACCTCCTGCTAAAAACTTGATTTCGACCTCCGAATTCATGGGAGGCTTTTCCTTCTAGGGGCGCCCAGTTTCTTCAGTGTTAGCCATTTTTCTAATTTCCAAGTTCTTCATTAACCTCTCTTCCACAGATGATCTTATTAAATTTTGAGCTCCGGGCGTCGGATTGCTGAATGGATGTGCTCATCGCGAAGCTGACGGAGAATGAAGAGGGGTCCTCTGGAGACGCGTTGGTCAAAAAGTGAATTTTTACCCTTCAAAAGGTTGGGCGCCTATCTTGACTGGGGGCGCCCAGTTTACCAACACTTAGTTTATTTTTTGACTTTTTTCACTTTTGCTTTTGGATTTCTCTTTTCAACGCTCATCGGACCCTCTATTCAGCCTTTTGAATCTGATGATTGCGAGCTCCGTTTGTCGTGCTGAATAGCTCACTGCAAAGCCAGTTGAATTATGAAGTCATCCCGTTGTAACTTTGACTGCAAATTCCTCTGTTTGCACCCTTGAAAAGTTGGGCGCCTTTCTCTTCTTAGGGCGCCCAGTTTCTCCAGACTTAGAAAAATTCTCAATTCAATCTTCTTCAAGTTTCAGATCTTCATTTTATACCTCCACTTTGACTTGAATTTGCTGGAGACTGGATCATCGGATGCTCTGACGGGGATATCCATCGCGAAGCTGACTAAAAACTGAGCAACTTCCATTTGAGATCCAAACCCTAATTCACTCATCTGGTGACCTAAAAAGGTGGGCGCCTTTCTTCAACAGGGGCACCCAAATTCAGCAGACTTAGAAAATTTTCATGACTTTTCACTTTCCTTCCTCGATCCTCATGCATGTTCATCATTTTACCTTATGCCGGAAGTTTGAACGCTAACATTGACACTTGGCAGTCAGATGACCTCCATTGATGACCTCGGAACTCAGTCAATATACGAAAAATTTGAATAGGTGATGGGAAAATTGATTATTTTAAGATTAAAATTTTGCTACTGACTGATGGAACACATTTGAGCCAATCAAAATGGTTAGGACCATTGGACCAGCTTTCTTTTTTAGAAATTTTCTATTTTTAGAAATTTTGTGATATCGTTCAAAAGAAACCAGAAAACCGAGAAAACTTTACTATTCGAGAGAATTTTCTAAAATAGCGATTTTCTAAAATTTAGGGATGAAAAGCTGAGGATCACGGGTTTTTGTAGGTAAAGCTGCTCTTAGCGGACCAGTTATAGAGAGAATTGAAAAATTTGTGTTTTAACCCTCCATACAGAACATGCACCCAAAATTTTGACCCTTTTGACTGTTTCGACAAGACTTTTACTCATTTCTTCAAAATGTCTAAGTGTAACAAAAATTTTAATTTTGGGGTACAACAATTTTGATATATCTTTCTTTCATCTTTACTACTCTTGGAAGTGCTAATCTCAGCACAACAAAAGACAATCTACTCAACACAGATTTCTTAGATACATTATGCAACCAACATATAGCACCAGACCTCTCAAAGAATCAAGGATCTATCACAGTCCATGCATATAGAGAATGATATCGATGTGACCAACCAATCACAATCGAAATTGTAGTTCTCCTTTTATTTCAGAGTCACACTCAGAAATCTTCACAACTAGTATGTAACAACTTGCAATGAATAATTGGTATCTCCAAAGAATCTTATGCCAGTGATCACTATTCAAGAGAAACCACGATCTTTACTAATCACACACGATCCAAATAAACGATGTCAGACCTGCACAACTCAACAGATTGAATTTTACCCCAAATTTCAAAAGTATAAACAAAAAGAATACTTATCTCATTGAAATCAGAATCTCCTTAAGTGTTGCACTTAAACGCTTTTAAGGTCTACACTTATCTTTCCTAAGATTTGTATTAATTTTGTTCCTGAATGTTGACTCAACTTAGTACAGCCTACAGAAACAACAGTTCCTTCTCACATATCCCCTGTGGAGAACTTCTATGCCATATATGCCTTCAGGATTTCATAATTTTCCAATGTAGACTCCTATAGATCGTCCCTCTGTGAATTCAAGGACCCAACATCACAATCACTGCCAAATCCTGATTTCAAAATCCTTTGAATAGGAGAACAAGAGGGTTACAAGCAGGTGTCCAAATAGACCGCCAACACAAAATGAATAGCAGTCCTCCAAGCAAGCTAACACCTCCGCCATACACAAAAATTTCATTGCACAATATGCTCACAGAGATGAATTGAAATGCGATATAGTATGAGCCAAGTCCTCGACTATGGCGGATGTGAGTAGACTTATGTAATTGCGCATTACTATCATTTCCCTTTGTCCATAGTTTCTAGAAGGAAAATATCAACAAAAACATAATGCTGGAAACATCATAATGAGTAGTCTGGTTCTACTTCACACAGCTCGACCAAAACTTCAACATTCAGAACTCAAATTTAATATCAGATTAATAGTTCTAGAAGCAGGTACACAAAGATCACCAATTGAAATAATGACATGCTAGACCACTTTAATTCAATATAATACTGAATTAATTTTCACCTAGCAGAGATTGAAGAAGGACTTGGTCTAGTCGCTAAAATAATTGGCCCTCCTTAAGCCATCTGAACAAATGTTTGCAACTCTTGTATATATATAATTTAATATGATCCCTCATTGTATCTTCATTCGACTCCTTGTAGCATACATGGTACCATTCCTCTTTACCACACTACAGTTCATACTACTGAAAGAACAACAACCATACACGACCACCTGGAACTAATGCAACCTGGCCAGAATTAATGAACTTCCCGTCACACGTGGAATTAGCATTTGGTGCAGTTCATAATGGTCTTCTCAATTTCGTGAATGATACTTCAATACACGCTACCAATATTAACTTTGTCCTCTTTAAAGCATAACCGGCTCCTTGTAGAGTCAACAACCTCTAAAGTTTTGATTCCTTGTGAGAATTCAATAATTTCGATGCACATAGATTTACTAACAAGAAGGATGAATGACTATGTATTCCATTTATCACTCAAGCCTACTTAATATTGCTATCACTGATTCATGCCTAGCTCATGCCTTCCTTCCTTTAGCTGACGATTGACATAGAGCTTCAAGCAATACCCAATTGACTCCTCAGGAAGTTGGCATTTCAGGGAACCGTTTCTTGAATGACTCCACAGACTCTAACTGTTGGCTCCCACCATAGCACCGATTTCTTGAATCAACGACATATAAGGACATGACTTCTCAGAACTTCCCCAACATGACTTCCTAGAACTTCCCCAATAATGTTCTTCATAATAAGAATCCACCGATTATTTAATTGAGAGAGTCTGAAGATGTCGCCTACTTCCATCACTAGAGCATATACAATTCAACAGATAGAGATGTTAGGTGACGGTGAGGAAGATCATTGATAATAATCGGCTTCCCAGGAAAATGATAGAAGAATGAAATTGAGTTCCTGATTCTCATCAATATTAAATTCACAATGTTCCCGACTTGGCAATGAACTTCCAACATCCAACAATGATTTCTTATATTTCTGGACGGTGGCTTCAAGAGACCCAAAAATATGAATTATATTTCCTTAAGTATTAAATTCCTTCTAAATTCAATGTGCGTATCTTCAATCTAAGTCTTCAATGTCGACAATGAGACCTCTGCACTAGCCAACTTCATAATTCTCCCTGCAATCAATTTTTGATCAGATCTTTTCTCGGACCCGCTCTGATACCATGTTGATTTTTGGATCAGAAATGAATAAGAAGAAAACACAGAATAATGAACAACACATGAACAATAGAACACATAATTTATCCTAGGAAAACCCTCCTTGAGGGAGAAAAACCTAGCAAAATATATCACATATATATTGAATAAAAGAGCAGCACATCTGCTTTACAACAAGGCCAATCACAAGGCCAATCTGATATGAAGATAATGACACCACACTTTTGCAAATACACAACCAAGAATAATATTGAACTCCAAGAATATTGATATGTTGTAGCTATTGAACTCTTTCATATTTATGCAAAATTCACTTGATAATTATTGGATGATTGAATAAAAGGTAGGTTCCTTGCTTATATACATGAGGATGTGACTCTTCATGAGAGAGGTCGGCCTCACTCAAGAGATGTAACCTTTTACAAAGGGTGGTGATCATTTATTTAGTTGGCCACAATAAATAAATAAAATATGATTTGTTACTAAATGAAGCGCCTCTTCACAAAGTCAGCTTCAAATAAATATATAGCCATGGCTATATTTATTTGCTTTATTAATTTGATAGAAGGATTAAGACTGACGCTATAACATCAACAAAAAAATCATCCCTAAACTCACCGCGTCCAATGTTCCTTGGCAAAGTGTTTCACTTCTCTTTTAGCCACCTTTGTGCCATCCTTTTCTGGCACTAATCCTTTTGCGCATTCCATGGCTTTTCACATTCTTCAATTGACACATGTTGGAATGATAAAAAAATTTCTCAATGTCTCTTGGCTTGAGGCTACAAATAACACGCCCATATATTGATTGGACTTTTCGTGAAGTGGGGTTGTAATGCTTGACACAAGCAATTACAAACTCGATGTTTTGTGTTGAGATGGGAAAATAAGTTGCTTCTAGCAACCCACATTGTTCAAGATTTTAGATTGTAATGCAGTCTACACCTTTCAAAGTGTTCAGATCAACCACTAGATTTACTTGATGCAAGTCAATGCCAAATGTCTTCAATAAATCATGAATCAAGACCGATTTGGTCTTGATTTCAATTGGAGAGAACTGCATAATGAAAAACTCAACTTTTGACTGTGAACACAGATATGTTTGGACATGTTTGCACAAGAGCTAAAAATAGCTTTGTTGAATCTTCTTTAGAAAGAGGCAGATTTTTGGAGAAAAATGAGATATGGGTTTTGTAGAGAATGTCATTCTAAATAAGACCCAAATCGTTAGTTTTTAAAAAAAATGAATTTTTCAAGAACATGCAAGAAACCCTAAAAGGTAGAAGCAGTGAAGCATTTTTTTTGGAAAAATTTGGGAATGGGTTTTGTAGGTATTCATGTGTTGAAGAGACCTAGATTGTTAAATTTTCAAAAAACTAAGTTTTTCCCAAAAAAAGATATATCTTCTAAAAAGTGGAAGCTATAGAGGCAAGTTTTCTTGAAATTTTTTTATTTTTCTTGAGCATGCAAGAAACCCTAGAAAAATGGAAGTTGAAGAAGTTGTCAAACTTTTTTCCAATCTTGGAGAAGATTGAAAAAGAATTAGACCCAGATTGATGAATTTTGGAAAAGATGACCTTTGGTTTTTGAAAAATGGTGCTCTTGAAAAATGAATTATGGAAAAGTGTTATTCTGTGCAATCTGTACTCAAATCTATGAAGAACTTTGAAAACGCCCTTTATTTGATCCTCCAAATGTTGTTGAGAAGAAAATTTTGTGTTTACCTCTTGAAGTTAACCTAAAAAATAATGAAGAATGGATGCGTAAACGATTCTTAAATAAAGTTTGGAGGTGAAAGAATTAGTTAACTCGTGAAAACCTTAAATTTAGGAGCCATCATGTGAAAATATTTGTTAACTCGAAGAATCCCTAAAAAATAGGGTGACCAAAGCATGAAGATGTTTTTCAAAAATTTCTAACTCAAGTTGACTTGGACGCCTCCTTGAGATAAGGCGTCTAACTTTGGTAGTGTTAGAATATTTTTTCAAAATTTTAAAATTTTATGCGTCTCCAGTGATTGATACCCCCTATTTGAGCACTATTTGCCATCAATCTATGAGCAATTGAGACTGAAAGTGAATTGATATGGCAAGCCTAATCAAATATTGTTAGAGTAATAAATTATTATGCTTAATTAATTACATCACATTGATTAATTAATTAAGTCACTTATTCCTCTTTATTACTTAAGCTAAACTTAGGCACATTAATAATTAATTATTAATTATTAAGTGTGCACACTAGGGTTTCATTTAGGGTTTCCCTTTTTAGGGTTTGTTGATCTCCTTCATAAGGATTGATCAATTTGTAATAATTGATTCTCTTAATGCATTTTCACTGAGAGGTTTTACGAGAACATATTTTTTTCTTCATATCTTTTGCATGACAGTATCCATCTTGCATGCAGGTGATCTTAGATTCTAACTTGGTATCAGAGCTCCAGACCTGCAGCTGCTTGTTCGTGATATGAAGATATGGCCTCTTTGTGAGTTTCGGGTGCAAGGGTTTCCACAGGCATCTTTTCTGCAAGATCTGGGGGTAGCCATTTTTTTGGGACACAATGGGCTCAAACGGACGTCGCCATCGCGTTCGCAGCGTCCCAAAACCCTAGAAACGCCTTCAAATCGTCCAATTGGTGGAGTTGATTTGTTTGAAAAATGTTACGGTCTGAGGGGCCGTACGGCCTCCCCAACATGCCTTTCGATGCACGAAAATCGAAAATTTTGGTAAAAACGCCGGTAGCCGGCGCCTCCAGTAGAAAGGGGGTCCACCTCAGCGGCCACCCATCCGCCGCCCGCCTCCTCCACCGTCCGCCACCGCCGGTCTGTAGTTGCTTCAAGGCCTGCCACCCCTGTGCCAAATGGCGAACCAAGGGCTCCGCCCCTGCACCAGCCCATCGCCCGCCAGCCCCTGGTCACCCATAGGACCAGGGGCCAAAAAAAATTTCATTTTGCAGGGGGGCCCAATTTTTGCGGCGACAGCCAGATGGCTGTCAATTTTAAGCTCGTGAACCGTTGACGTCAGCATGACGTCAGCGTCCGTACGGCCCTCATATGCCCCTCCTAACCCTAGTTTTCTAAAAGAGCAGTTTTTTTCTTTTGGCCATAACTTGGGCATACGGTATCGAAATCGGGCAAACGAGATATCGTCGGAAAGCTGGTTCCGAGCACTTTCCAGTAGTGTTGTTTATTTTTCAGTATTTTACTGTTTTCCTACATTTATTGCTGCTTGAAGTCAGATGTAATTTTTATGCTTCCGAGCTCATAACTTTTTGCCACGATCTCCGTTTTTCGCCTCGTTTGAAGCGTCGGAAAGGTATTGAGGAGCTCTAGGTTGCTGTCCATGCACTTTTTCTGTATCTGTCCCAGGTTTATCAGTTAGTTCAGATTTGGCCCAATGGGTTGTTTGGCGATTACTTGGATATTTTGGTAGTTGGGAGAGTGCATCTTGCATCTTTGCACTTCATTTTCAGTAATACATCATTCAATAATTGCTTGCTGCTTCATAGATTCCAGAGTTGTTCCCGTTTGGAGTTTTCGAGTGTTCGTGGCATCGGGTTTTCATTGCTTCATCATGATTCCTTGAGTAATCAGACTCTCATCCGTTTCATAGTATACAGAAGAATATTTCCTTGCTTGCCTATATCAAGTTCCATGTTACTCTACAGAGTTCTTCAGTCTTCTTTGCAGCATGTTATCACATTGTAGGGGGGTTTTGTCCCACTGGGTTTTTCCTTCTCTACTTATTATTGCATTTGTAAATGGGTACCTGATCAGGCCTCGTTGCGGGACCCATCTTTGCTTTCATGCATCTTATTCTAGTGTTTAGCTTCTTCCTAAGTTCATCTTAAGGGGGGGTGTTAGAGTAATAAGTTATTATGCTTAATTAATTACATCACATTGATTAATTAATTAAGTCACTTATTCCTCTTTATTACTTAAGCTAAACTTAGGCACATTAATAATTAATTATTAATTATTAAGTGTGCACACTAGGGTTTCATTTAGGGTTTCCCTTTTAGGGTTTCTTGATCTCCTTCATAAGGATTGATCAATTTGTAATAATTGATTCTCTTAATGCATTTTTACAGAGAGGTTTACAGAGAACATCTTTTTCGGTTCTTCATATCTTTTGCATGTGATAGGTATCCATCTTGCATGCAGGTGATCTTGGATTCTAACAAATATGAGGAGATTGATACCTCACACTAGCCTCTAATCTTGCATTTGATTGCCTTTTATCCTGGGAACCCCTGGCTGACTAGGGTGCTTTGCATAATTGAAGTTAGAAAGTTTTCAAGATTTTCATCTTCTCCTTGATAAAATGCCTTCGTTCGATCTTCAACTTCGGACATCTAATAGGTCCTGTGAATTGGTTGACGAAGTCATTGAAGAGCATGATCGAATCAAAGAGGGATCTCCTAGAGGTTACGAATCCTAAAAAGTGGTTTTGAGGGTTCAAAAGTCTAGGCGCCCTTGGCTAGTAGGGACACTTTTGTGCTCCAGACTTGACCATTTTTTAATGATTTTCAACTATTCTATTTTTCTCTCATGCTTCATTTCTCATTCGATTTGCAATTGCTGGTGATTGATGGATCTCATGGTTAGGTTGACATGTTCAATGGAAAGCTTGAAGAATTCTAGAAAGAATGATCGCTTTTGCAAACCCTAACAGTTGATTTTGAGGGCTCAAAATTCTAGGCTTCCTTGGTTGATTGGGGTGCCCATGTGTGTAGAAGATAGAATTTTTTTATAATATGCACTTTTTCCTTATGACAAAAACCCTCAGTTTGATCCCTAATTCTAGTCATTTGACTGCTCTATTGAACCTTTTGATGGACTTGTCACGAAGCTTGATCAAATGTGAGGACCTATTGGAAGTTGTGAAAGCTAAAAAACTACATTTGATGGCTTGAAAATTTTGGCACCCCTTTTGGTGGAGACAGTCAATTTTGAGTTTCTTAATTTTCTTTGACTTTCAGCATTTTCTGTTTGATCTTTGTTTCTGGGTGTTTTACAGATCCCGTGAACTGGATGTTGGACTCATCGTAAAGCTTGAAGAATTTTCAAGAGAATCCCTAAAATTGCAAACTCTAATAATTGTCTTTGACCCCTTGAAATCTTGGGCACCCTTGGCTAGCAGGGGCACTTTTATGCTCCAACGTTAGAATTTTTTTGAAGATTTTTACCCTCCTCGTGCTTCACATTTACCATCTTATCGACTGCATTGAGTGCCTTTGTTGACAACGACTGCGTTGATTGTTTTGTGTGTGTGACAAACATAAACTGAAAATATTCTAAGGAATTGAAGCTAAGGTGCCTTCTTTGAGATAAGGAATCCATCTTTTCCAGATAGTTTAATTTTTGTAATTTTCAACTTTTTCAAATTCGCCTCCACCATTCACCGTTTTTTGAGCATCTTTTGTCATAGATTGTTTTGTGCAACATTTGAGATAGATTTTGACACCTGGCATTTGGCCATCCTTCATTGATGACCTTAAAGGTCTTAACTTTTCTTCTGAAGAAACGAAATAGACCCACTAGAGAAAATTTGACTTTTTTGACAATTCTGATTGGACTAGTGTGATCATGATGAGAAATCAACCAATCAAAATCAATTTTAACCATTTCTGCAAAGATTCTATTTTTAACCATTTTCGCTAAAAATAGGGGCTTGACATGCAAATTTCAAAATTTTCCAAAATTTTGTGAGCATCCTTTTGACAATACACCCAGAAAAACCCTATGGTCTGTTTATTTTTTAGAAATTTCTAAAGATAGAAAATTGCTATTTTTAGAAATTTTGACCCTTTTTTACTTTTGACAACAATTTTACAAGATTTTGACCATTTTTACCAAAATGCCTTAATGAAGCAAAATTTTTAAAGTTGAGTACAACATTTGGCTCTAACTGGGGACCATGTCGGATACTTACGACATAGGAGAATCAATAATCTCTAGATATTTAAGCGTAGACCAATGTCTTATTAGTTGGGCATTTGAGTCAAGATCATTTCCTAATCACCTATCACAAGACTACCTAAAAGAAATTACCTAAAACATGAAAAACTTTACGGAATAGGGAAAACATTATGACAAAGAAAATTACTGAAAGAAAATTACTCCACCCCTGAAGGGATGAAGTGCTTTAGATATTTCCGGATGTAAGGTAGTGGGAAGAGCCTTACATTAATGTTGCTTCTTCCTGAAAGGCTTCATATCTCTTTTGATTGGTATTGTAGTAGACAATCCCTCCAGGATGAAGATTCTCAAAACTTCATATGCCCAGCCAAAGACACCCTAACAATTGTCAGAATATGATGCAAAGGGGAAAGCTAATACCACTAAGGCATTAGTTTTATCATCTTCCATCCTCAGGATGTTGAATGCTTCAAACCATTCGATTGAGTTCCAAACTTGTTTTTTATAATATCGTAAGTGATCCTTTTTGACTTGGAAATATCCTTTGATTGGATCATTGATCAGCTCTATATCGCCTTTAACACAAAGGAGTTATATTCCCATGTCTTTGGCATTTTTGAGGCTTAACAAAAGCACCTCTTTTTCAATTTAAGTGAATTCCAATTTCCATAAATGTGCAAATGGGTACAATTGTCCTTTAGGGGAGATGATCATTTCCCCTGGTCCTGAACTCGTAGTCGAACAACCCCCATCGAACTACATTGTCCATAACTTTGTATCCTTATTCAGTCTCCTTGCAGGACAAGCAATGTTCTGGTCTTTAGTTTTTTTACAGTCACATAATTACTAGGACTCATTTCTTGATATAGAATTTGGGCTACAGGGTCTGGGGATTTCACCACTATGAATCGAGATTTGGACTTAGGGTCTATCTTGATTTTTCCCTCCTTTATAGGAATGGTTGCATACAACCAATCTAACTGCATTGCACCACCAAGATCTCTACAGGAACTATAGGAACTCCAACTTAACATCTCATAGCTTCCATGAAATTTGATCAAAGTGATAGTGAGGAGAAAGCAAATTTTGAAGATCATATGGCTCCTAAAAATGAAGATACTTAAAAATCTTTGCTACATGGAGAACCGAGTCACTTGGTTGAAGAAAGACCTAGGGAGTTATGTGAATTGAAGAATCAAATCTTGGTCACCAATGAGAAAGAGATTCAAGTCCTCACAAGTTTGGACAACACTCACAAAGTCCTTGAATCCTCATGCAAAAAGGTGTTGAGAGCAGAGTTACTTCTTCAAACTTGAAACTTATCAAACTCTTTGGAGACAATGAAATTGAAGTACTTACACTTGATTAGAGATCGAGATTATGCCATTAAATTTGAAAAGGAGGCCATTAGTGCATTCAAAGAAGAAGAGAGAAAGGTTGATGAGCTTACTCTTGAGCTTGATTCAATGAAAGACATGTTAGAAAATACTTAAATAACACTAATGGAGGTAGAAAGAGATTTAAGTCCTCACATGTTTGGACAACACTCACAAGATCCTTAAAATTCTCATGCAAAAAGGTGTTGAGGGTAGAGTTCTTCAAACTTACAACTTATCAAAGACTTTGGTGACAGTGAAATCAAGGTACTTACACTTGATTAGAGATTGAGATAATGCCATTGAATTTGTAAAGGAAGCCATTAGTGCATTGAAAGAAGAAGAGAGAAAGGTTGATAAGCTTACTCTTGAGCTTGATTCAACAAAAGACATGTTAGAAAATACTCAAATGACACTAATGGTGGTAGAAGGTCAACTAGATGATACAAAACTTTTTAGGGAAAAAGAGAATGAACAAAGAGCTAAAGAAATTGTTAGAAGATTAATCTTTACTTGGTAAAGGTTATTCTTTAATTGTAATTTTTTATTAACTTGTAGGAATATTCCAAAGGAATCCCTACAAGTCTTTTGTATTTTTGTCATCTCACACATGTGTGAGGATGACTTATTTTTTAATTCCTTTATTAAGGAATATTTGTAACCACCTCCTTAAGAGGTGACACTTTGCACACACATAGATGAATGGTGGCATTCATTAAGTTGGGAGTTACATTCTAACTCCTTCTCACCTCTACTTATTGAGGTGCCTCTCCTCTCATTCTTCAAGACTCATACAAGCAAGCAAAGGTTGAAGCTCTCTCTCTTTGTATTATTCTTTAGGAATTTTGCTTCCATTCATAATATTGGGATTTTTTCTTGTTTTTTTCCCTTAACAAATTCTTGTGTCTCTCTTGCTTTGGTGGTGCTTGGTTTGGCTACTTCAATTTATTTGGTAATCTCTTTCCTTCAAACAATTGCTCTTTATTAGTACTTTCCATTGCTCTTTTCTATTTCCTTTCATGGTATCAGAGCTTGGTATTACTAATATCTTGTGAGCCATATTGTTGAAGGTTTACTAGATTTTTCAGCACACCATTGGAGACAGGAGAAGAAGAGCAAGTGTCTAATCTTGGTTTTTTTTGTCTTCTAACCCCTGTGCAGGATTTCTTATCAAAAAATTTCTAAGTTTTTCAAATTTCAAATATATGCAATATATTTTGCATGCATGTTTTATTTTTTTGCATAATTTTTTTTTTTAAAGCCTAGGGTTATTTTTCAAAAATTAAAAAATCATTAGTTTTGTAATTTTTTTTTGGAATATTAGGCTAAATCTCTAAAAAAATTACTATATTTTACATTTTGTCAAAAAAAAAATCAATTTTTTTTAGAGATCTAACCCTAGTTCAAAACTCTTTTTAGAAAAAGACTAATTTGTAAAAAAAATTCTACATGTTATTATTTGCATGTTGAAATTTCTTTTTTAAAAAAATCAATTTGTTTTTGGGCTTTTTTAGAATTTTTAAGTTTTAAATCTCAAAAAAATCAAACTTTAACTTAATTTCTTTTCAAAAAATCATTTTTTTAAGGGTTTCAAAACCCTCTTTTTTATAATACTCAATACAAAAAAATTCAAAAAGCTCTATCTATATTTTTTAAATATATATCAAAACCCTCATTTTAGTTCAGTTTTTAAAAAAAAATCTATATCACTATTTTTTACATATTAATATAAAATAAATAAATAAACAATTTATTTTCTTTTAATGTATAACCTCTATAGTTTAGATCTCTATCATATTTCTTTCAAAGAGAATAACAAATTTTTTTTTTTTTTAAATAAAAAAAACTAGCCCTAAGTTTTAGGGCAGCTGTGACCACCCTCGCTACTGCATTGTTGTTGCCCCGTAGTTGCTAAGTCACCCTCGGCTTCCCTGCACGACCTTCTGTCTGTTGTTAATCTTGTCATCACCTCCTCTTCTACCCTGCCTCACCTCCGCAGACTCCTCTGTTTCTTATTGCATAGTTTTAATTTAATTTTAACTCTTTATAAAAAATTTACTTAAACTTTTTTCCCTAACTACTTTTCCCGCCCGCGCACAAAACCCACCCAAAATTGTTTCACATAATTTTTAAAAAAAATGAATCTTTATTTTTAATAGGCCTGCCCCTTCACATTTTTTAAATTAAGCAATTTAACTTTTAAATAAAATCTTTAAAGGTTTTTTCCTCATGCCTTTTTTTAAGAGAGTAAGAAGTTAAGGCCTTTTAAGTAATTCTTTTAAGAATTATTTATATAGTAATTTTTTTTAATTTTTTTTTAAAATTAAGTTTTTTTAATATTAAATATTAATTAATTAGTTATTTTTAGATATTTATTTTGTAATATCAAATCAATATTGTTTTTTATTAAATAATTTTTTTTAGTAATTTGTTTCAATTTTCAAAGAAGTTTTTTTTCTAAGTGAATTTAACTTAAGGGGGACTAATTTTTTTGTTAAGAGGTTAATTCTAGTTAAAAAGGACTATTTTTTGTTAAGCTTAATTAGTGTTATTTCCTTTCTCAAATTGTAAAGTATTTCTTTTAGAAAGATTTTTGTGCACTTAAATATTTTACAATGTCAACTTTAATTCCTGAAATTAAATTAACTAGTTCTAACTATCATTCTTGGAAGACTCATATTTGTTTCATTTTTCGTTTTAAACATCTTTTAGATGTAGCTACAGATCCTAAATCTAAATCAGGTTCATCTGCATCCAAAGATGAAATCGAAAAATGGAATCTCAAAAATGAGGAAGCCCTTGGCCCCATAGGTATCTCCATGTCACCCGAACTTTATGTTCATAGTGGGACATGCACAACTGCCTATGAAGCATGGGGCAAACTCAAAACAATTTATGATAGTACAAATGAATCAAGAAAAATTCAAATTCAAGATCAACTTAAAGATTTGAGGTATTCTGATTTTAAATCTATGGATGAATTTTTATTGAAATTTGATGCTTTAAATAGTCAATTGGATGGTTTGGGAGTTAAATTAGATAATCTTAGATTAATTCATCTTATTCTTAAAAAGTGTCTTCCTAGACAATTTCAGCAATTCATTACTAATATTCATGCTCAATTAGCTATTCCTTCTTTAGCTACTCAATTAACTTATGATATTTTTCGTGATTTATTAAGACAAGAAGAGGCTAAGTTAATTCAGTTTGGTACTCTTAAATCTAATGAACATGCTTTCTTGTCTAATCATAAGCAAAATTTTAAACCTCATTCTAAACAACAACATTATAATTCCAAACCTCATTATAATAATGGCAATGATCCTAGAAAGTTTAACTCTTCTAAGAAACCACATTGCACTTATTGTAATAAGGATGGTCATTGGCAAAACACTTGTTTTAAAAAGAAAAATGAGAAAAAACCTATGAAGCAAAATAATCAACAACAAAATAAACCTAGTAATAATAAGTTTCAAAATAATGCAAATCAATCTAGACATGCTTTTACTTGTAGTTCTAATGTTTCTCAACCTCTTGAATGGGTTATTGATTCAGGTGCATCTCAACATGTTACTTCACATAAAGAAGTTTTTGAATCTATGCAACCTGATATATCTAATGTTCCTCTTTAACTTGCTAATAATCATACTTGTAAAGTAGAAGCAATTGGAGATGTGAATGTTCCTAATGGTAAATTGCATGATGTTTTATATGTTCCTGAATTAAAGACTAACTTGCTTTCAGTTGCTAAACTTTGTCAAGATTATAAAATAGAATTTTACAAAGATATGTGCTATGTTATTGATCCAAAACAAAACAAGGTCATTGCTAATGCTAAACTAGACAATGATAATTTGTTCAAATTTTATGAGTTTACTCAATCTAGATGCTCTTTAATCTCTACCATTCATTTCAATGTTTGGCATGAAAGACTTGGTCATATAAATGCTAACAATATTGCTTTAATGCAAAATATTAATATGGTAGATGGATTGCCTAGTATTATTCCATCTAAAATTGTATGCACATGATGCATGAGTGGTAAGATGCATAGGGAGCCCTTTCCACATGGTCAATCATGGAGGGCAACTCAAAAGTTGCACCTAGTTCATAGTGACCTTTTGGGACCCATGGAGAATAACTCCATCCAAGGATCAAGGTATGGACTTACTTTTGTTGATGATTTTCTAGAACTTGGATCTATTTTCTTCATAGTAAGGATCAAGTTCTTAATATATTTTCTGAATTTCATAAATTTGTTGAAAGACAATCTAGTTTTAAACTTAAAATTCTTAGAACTGATAATGGAAAAGAATATGTGAACAATGCTTTTAATAGTTATTTGAAAACATTTGGTATTAAGCATGAGCTAACTATTCCCTATACACCTCAACAAAATGGTGTAGCGGAAAGGAAGCATAGAACTATTGTTGAAATGGCTAGATGCATGTTACATGCTAAAAATATGTCTTTTAAATTTTGGGCAGAAGCTATGTTTTGTGCTACTTACATTATTAATAGGACTCCTACTAAAGCTTTAAAGGATATAACTCTTGAAGAAGCTTGGTCTAGTAGGAAACCCAATCTTAAGCATTTAAGGATTTTTGGGTCAATTGCTTATGTTCACAAACCTAAACAAAAGAGGCAAAAATTAGATGCTAAATCTTCTTATCATATTTTTGTTGGTTATGATGAACATTCTAAAGCTTATAGAGTTTATAATCCTCTTACTAACAAAGTTAAAGTTGCTAGAGATGTATGCATTGCTGAAAATGGTGTTCATGATTGTTCTAAAGTGCATAATATTGATTCTTCTCAAAATAAAGTTATTGTTGTGGAGGATACTCCTCAAGTTGACACTCCTCTTAACCCTCCTAATGCATCTCTTACTCATAGTGATAGTGATGATGAAAATGTTGAAATTTCTCCTCATGATTCTTCTTCTAGTGATGATACTCTTACATCTAAAAGAAAGCCAAAATGGTTTAAGAATTTGTTGCAAGAAAGTGAGGATTATTTAGCTAAAAATCCATCTAAAAGAAGACATGCAAATTATTGTAATTATGCTTTGATGTCTAACATTATGAATTCAAATGATCCTCAAACTTATGAACAAGCTAAAGATCAACCTCATTGGCAAAAGGCTATGCAAGAAGAATATGATAATTTAATTGCTAATAATACTTGGGATTTAGTTCCATTACCTCAGCCGGTATTGGCATGGCGTGATGGTTTATAGGTGGCATTGTTGTTCTTGCCACCAAGGTTCAAACCCCGTTGGGGTGGTATTGTTGAATGGTTGTATCCGGTTCATAGCTCCGGTCAAAAGCGTTTACCCCTTGAATAAAAAAAAAAAGTTCCATTACCTCAAGGTAAGAATCTTGTTTCATGCAAATGGTTGTATAAAACTAAGGTTAATGCAAATAATGAAGTTAGCAAGTTTAAAGCTAGATTAGTTGCTAGGGGCTTTTCTCAAATTGAAGGTTTAGATTATAATGAAACTTTTTCTCCAGTAGCTAAGATGCCCACTATAAAATTAGTTCTTGCTTTAGCTTCTCATATGCATTGGCCTATTCATCAAATGGATGTTAAAAGTGCATTTTTAAATGGTGATTTACATGAAGAAATTTATATGTCTCAACCTTTGGGTTTCATTAAGGAAGGAAATGAACATCTTGTTTGCAAATTGAAGAAATCAATTTATGGTTTAAAGCAATCTCCTAGAGAATGGTATTCTAAAATCAATGCTTTCTTTCTATCTCAAGGTTTCATTAGAAGTAAAAATGATCCAAATTTATATATTAAGCATAGTGAAGATGATATTGTGCTTATTATTTTATATGTTGATGATTAATTATCACTTCTAGTTCTAACAATTTGATTAGTGATGTTAAGTCTCAACTCAATCAACAATTTCAAATGACTGATTTAGGCCTATTACATTATTTTTTGGGTATGCAAATTTGGCAAACACCTAAAGGTATTTTTCTTTCTCAACATAAATATGCTCAAGATCTCTTAGATAGATTTAAAATGAATGATGCAAAGTGTGTTTCTACTCCTTGTGAATTAGGAACTAAATTAATGGTTGATATGGAAACTCCTTTTGTTGATCCTACTTTATATAGGCAATTAGTAGGAAGTTTAAATTATCTAACTCTTACTAGACCTGATATTTCTTATAGTGTTGGATTGGTTTCTAGATTTATGTCTAAACCACAACAAACTCATTTTAAAGTTGCAAAAATAATTTTAAGATATGTTAAAGGTACTCTTAATCTTGGTCTTTTTTATGATGCAAATTGTGATTTTTCTTTAAAGGGTTATACTGATTCAGATTTAGGAGGTGATCCCAATGATGGGAGATCCACTTGTGGTTATTGTTTCTTTGTTGGATTAGGTGCAATCTCATGGAATAGTAAGAAACAAAAATCTACTTCTCTTTGTTCTACAGAAGCTGAATATAAAGGTTGTACAAATGCATCTAAAGAAGCATTATGGTTAAGAAGATTACTTGAAGACTTGGGTCTACCTCAAAAGGATCCTACTCCTTTATATTATGATAATCAAAGTGCTATTGCTTTGGCAAAGAATCCAATTTTTCTTGCAAGGACCAAGCACATTGCTCTTCAACATCACTTCATTAGAGAGCAAATTGAAGACAAGCAAATTGCTCTTTTGTATTGTAAAGGTGAAGATCAAGTTGCAGATATTCTCACCAAAGCTTTTTGTAAAGATACATTTCTCTTTCATTGTAAAAATCTTGGATTACAACCCATTGAAGGGTTTGATGTACCCTCCCCAAGTAAAGCTTAAGGGGGGATGTTAGAAGATTAATCTTTACTTGGTAAAGGTTATTCTTTAATTGTAATTTTTTATTAACTTGTAGGAATATTCCAAAGGAATCCCTACAAGTCTTTTGTATTTTTTTCATCTCACACATGTGTGAGGATGACTTATTTTTTAATTCCTTTATTAAGGAATATTTGTAACCACCTCCTTAAGAGGTGACACTTTGCACACACATAGATGAATGGTGGCATTCATTGAGTTGGGAATTAATTCTAACTCCTTCTCACCTCTACTTATTGAGGTGCCTCTCCTCTCATTCTTCAAGACTCATACAAGCAAGCAAAGGTTGAAGCTCTCTCTCTTTGTATTATTCTTTAGGCATTTTGCCTCCATTCATAATATTGGGGTTTTTTCTTGTTTTTTCCCCTTAACAAATTCTTGTGTCTCTCTTGCTTTGGTGGTGCTTGGTTTGGCTACTTCAATTTATTTGGTAATCTCTTTCCTTCAAACAATTGCTCTTTATTAGTACTTTCCATTTCTCTTTTCTATTTCCTTTCAAAAATCAAGCAAGTATTGATGAGATTGATAGTCTTTAAGAGGAGTTTGATTTAGAGGGTTTCTCAAAGAAATCGGAAGTTGCATGTGCATATATGGATCAACAAGATGGGTTTGAGAAAGAGGAAAGGAATGACTTTCAAATTTTTGATAGTTCTCTCTTTGGAATGGGTGTTGATTCAACTTATGGTAATCCATTCTTTGTGATGGAAGATGGAACATCTAGTGACAATATCAAGATATGGGATCCTAATGAAGTTCCCAAGCATAAGATAGAGTGTGGTTTTCAACTTGATTCAATAACATATCATGAGGATGTGCCAAACTTTGTGATTGATAATTCTCGAGGAAGGTTGTTTGACAAGGAATGTGTGAGGTTGAAGATGAAGTTTCCACATGGGATGTGTTGAAACATGGAGACTACATAACGCCTAATCTTGAGGAGTTTCCAAAAAGTGATTTTAAGCCTGTTGGAATTTTCAAAACAACAAATAATACAAGTTCATAACTTGTTTTGCATAAAGAAATGATAAGACATGGGTCTAAACATGATTTCCACTTATTTGGCAATCCACTTTTTGGATTGGCAGGATTTCACATATGCTAATCCTTCTTTGAAATGGAATATGAGACATCAATTGCTCCTAGACCCTTATTTGGTGATGCTTTCATGGTTGAGTTGCAAGAATTCAAAGATGTCACAATCCTCTATGGGAAGCAAGAGGATGAGTTCAAGATGGATGTAATATTATATGATGGTTACAAAGATCTTAGTGCCTTGGAGGTGCAACTTGTTGATGCCACTTGGATGATTATCTTGATAGGTATTATTTTTGGAGAAGATACCTTTAGTTTCACAAAGAGGTCTTCTGATGAGGCACACATAAATAGCAGAGTTGTGCAACATAAGAATGGTGGAGTTTCTTCATTCCTTCGAATTTGTGATAGAGGTCACCAAAAAAGCATGTTGGAAGGTTATGATGACCCGAGAGATGCTCCTTGGCCAAAAATAATTCAAAATTTCAATTTTGACTCTCCTATTTTGTTGTAGATCAGCCACCTCATACTTTGGTTTGCTCACATTCATGTAGGATGGCAAAAATTTTCAGTCAAGGGATGGAGGAAATATCAGTTGGAGGTTGTTTCAGAGCCTTTTTCAACCTCTTCCAAGGTGATTTTGAGAATTTCAATGCTCACCATTTGCATCCTTGAAAGAGATTGCATTTATGAAGCTATTGTCTTACTTCAAGGTTGTTGATTTTGATAAAATCAAATTATGAGTTATTATATATATATTTGATCAGCTACAAAATTGAGTATTTAAGGACCACTAGACTATTGGAGTATGTTGGAAAGTGGTTTCGATCAGAAAAATTGAATACTACTATCATCATAAGTTTTTTTGGGATAGAAAATCAAGTGACTTATGAGTGTAATAATTTGTTTTCAACTTGCATACAAGTTGATTTGTTTATTTCATTGAGGAACAATTCAAGTTTTTTCCCACAACATTAATTTTGAGATGGATGACTTGTGTGGATGGCTTGTTAAGGTATGCTCATGCTCTCACCTCCAGATTATTTGATGATACAATGATTTGGGATCCAAGAATTTATGAGATTTGTAGATTGGCTCACAAGGAAACCAAGAATGCTAGTTTGGAAATCTTCAGTTGCATCAGTGTAGAGCAACGAAATCATGGGGAAGCATTCTTCAAACTCATTTGAGATCCTAAAATTTCTTTGGTTCTATCTGAGATCAATCAAGATTTAGTTGTGATTGCTTGAGGATAAAGAATCTTGGGGAGGGAAAACTCTAATGTCCCCTTTTGGCGCTTAGCCAATTCATGCACATTTAACTAATTTCCAAATCTTCCAGAGGCTAATTGGTTAGGGAGAACTCCAACATTCTTAGAGAAGCATTTGATCAATCTTGCAAAGCATTGTTCTTGGGTTTGAGTTCAAATGGTTAATAGGAACCCTCTAATGCTTTGTAATGTCCCCTTCTTAGCTTGCTTTAGTATCTCATTGGATTAGCCTATCATCTGACCCTTATAGGCTAATGTTGTTGTTTAGAGGGTCTTGTGTTGGAGTTATTTTGCTCTTGAGGTGACAGTTTGTAATGTTTATCTCTCCAAACCCTTGGCATATTTAGAGGTGATCTTATTAAGAGGTTTCTATCTTTGTTTTGATGCACTTACTCTTTATATTAAGTTAGTTGAGTGATAGAGGCCAACGTTATTATTTTTGGCAAGTCGCCCGAGTGAGCAAAGGATTCAGTGGGTCACCTCCTAGCACTATCAGATTCAGTAGATGAGTATTTTTGGAATCATCGAATTTTATTATTATTAAAGTTATAATTTAATAATAATTAATATTCAAAGAGTGCATATTATATTGTTTTATTTGACTTCATTTTAAAGGGGGTCATTAAATGATATAAAGTCAACTATTAAAGTAATGATTTAAAGCACCCAAGTGGAGTATAATATGAAGTCAACTAAAAACCAAATGTTTTATATTATTTTAATGAACAAAAGAAACTTGGGAAATCATGCTTTTCAAGGAGGTATAAAAGGTTTAAAAAAAGCATTGAGATAATTTGACACTTATCATTTTTTTTTAAGAAGCAATGGCTTGAGTGAAGAACAAGGGTTTTTCTACTACAACTGGTCTTGGGGAACAAATTTCTCCTAGATTTTGCTTACTAAAAGTGTATAAAAAGCACCCAAGGTTTGCAATTATTGGAGGCTTTGAATCAGAAGTCTCATTGTGCTAATTGGAGGATTTATCTTTAGAAAATTCATGGTAATGAGAAGAAGTTTCAGATTATTGAAAGAGTAAATCATTGGAGGCCTTTATTTTTTTCTAGCTCTCATACTTCATAGCCACATGGGGTCTCAGGGTCATACAAATCAGACCCAGCTAGGTCGTACTATTTCAAGAGGGTGGTGTTTGACCTTGAGGATAAAACACCTAAGTTTTATGGTCATATTCACTTCTATTGTGGGCGGCCAATCTATGGGATTATATTAGATGCATTTTTGTGGTGGAGAATACATTTATTCAAGCTAGGCATCCACATCAAGGATTTTCCACATGGCTGATAAACATTTCCAAAATTGCAAAATATTTGGCTATGACTATTCTGGGTATGAAGTATTGTAGAAGCTTTCATAAATACATCTGAATTTGAAGTGTCCTTTGTATTTGCATTTGTAGAGACAAATTTGATCATTATAGTTTGTGTATTTGCTTCATTATTAGTTTCAATTTTCCATTAGTTGCAATATTTGCATTTATTTTATATTTCTTGGCATTTTTATTGCAAAATAAAAATAAAAAATCAATCAAGGCAGAACACTTATCAAATATCTCGAGAAGGGGTGGGATATTTCCTGCTTTTAGAGTCAATTTTTAGCCTTTTGGGTGCTCTCCAAACTTCTTGGAGGAGCAGACTATTTTTAGAAAATCACCAAGTTGATTTCAATCGTCTTCCTATTGCTTTAGTTTCATTATGGCATGGTCAAAATTGGATTCTAATGATGTTGCAATACTTTCCACAACTTGGGTGAGTTATTAAGTTATTTCATTAATATTTCACTAATGTTGTTAATGTTGAGAAATAATTAAAGGACAACTTAGTGTAATAGCTCATTAGGAAAGTGATTAAATGTTTGCACATAATGATTTTTTTTATTTAAAGAAAAAGTGTTTTTCAGAAAAAACCAATGAAAAAACAATAAAAAAAAACTTTTTTTGGAAAAAACAAAAAAGTTCTTTTTAAAAAAAAGCAACACAAAAACAAAAAACATTTTTTCTTAAAAAACAGTGGAAAAAGCTATAAAAAGAGGTGTTGGGGGGCTCATTTGTATATGTTGAAGATTTTCCTTATTGTTATGGTGCTAGATTGAACCAAAGTATTCTTATTAAAATTGTTTTAAGACGAAAACCCTCATTTGATTTCTAGTTTTTTTATTTCAGAGATAATCTCTATCTAGTTGGTGTGGCTATATTCAAGAATCATCAGTGTGCAGAATGAAGTTCTAGTTTTTGAGTTTTAGTATGAAGATTTTTGAAAAAGTTTTGAAGTGCATATTTTTGGGTGATTTGCATTAGTTTTCAAAGAAGTTCGGCTTGTTGTATTATTCAAACCTAGTGAAACAAATTCATTGAGGGTATATTGGATTGGCCTAACATTATCCTGCTAACAGCTTCACCCCCAATTGGAAGACCTTCATCACCCCAGATGGTTATATTAGCTAGATTATATACGTAACATGGCCAGGTATACTGTATTGCCAAAAGGAAGGTTACCCGGTTGTTACCAGGGGCATTCACCCTCCTTCATTGGCTTCCATCTCCTTCATTGGCCTAACATTCTTTTCCAAGGACCTGCTTCCGATCCAATGTTGTTACCTAGACTGAGGGTGGTTAGAGTAGAATACAATATTGAACCCCAATTAGGTGGTTGGAGGATGGGAACTCCCTCCATAATGCAAGGAGAGATGGGTGAGAATTTGGCTAGCGAGATGATGGAGGATGGGTAATTCAACTAGTGATTGGTGAATATTATTTATGTTGTTTCTAGCGCCTTATCCTTGCATTGTAGGTTGAACATTGGTCAAGTATTTGTTGGTAAAGGAGCTTGTACCATTTGTATCAGTCGTACCATGGTTGGAGGATGGCGTGAGAGTTGTTGGGAATTGAACGCACAATTTAAGATTCTTGTTGTTGGGTGGCATCTAGGCTTGCGTAATCCTCTTCCAACACTTTGACATTGAGTTTAGGATTTTTGATGAAGTTTGTTGCATTTTTAACTATTGTTCATGTTGCACTAAAAATTTTAAATGACTTAAAATCAAACCTTGTTGGGTTGTGTTTCCTTCTGGATCAATGTATTTGCAATATAATGATGCTATGATTGTTGGAACGTGTTTGTTGTTGCACCAAAATATTGACGTGTTAACTCTCAATACAAACATCAGAGATAAATGGATCCATAGGAGGCGGTTAGTCCATGTCCCGAATCTGAGGGAGATGTTGGCGATTATTCCAACAACCCCCCCTTAGCATCACCCGAGGGGATTTGAACCAGCGACCATGGCTTTGATACCATTTGTTGGAAAATGTTTGTCATTGCGTCAAAAGATCGACTTGTTAATGCTCGATACAAACACCAAAGATAAACATATCCATAAGAGGAGGTTAGTCCATGTCCCAATTCCAAAAAGAGACACTGGTGATTAGTCCAATGATTATATGTTTTATAGTGATTTTAGAGTGACACAATAGAAGTTGTAGACTTGGGTGTGAGCTGGGTATGTGATAACAAGCTTGTTGGGTGATTATTCTCATTGTCTTGATTGTAACAATGTGTTTTTAGATCCATTTCTATACTTGCAAGTGCATTTCATGATATTTTGGGGTGTGTTGAGTGAAGTTCA
The DNA here is from genome assembly GCA_007258455.2 of Sequoia sempervirens. Taxonomy (NCBI): domain Eukaryota; kingdom Viridiplantae; phylum Streptophyta; class Pinopsida; order Cupressales; family Cupressaceae; genus Sequoia; species Sequoia sempervirens. Next base: position 169,936 of record VDFB02254259.1, on the reverse strand, counting down.
TTGTGTTTGGAGCTAAGGTTGATAGTCCACGTTCATTTTTAGTGAGATGGGTATACATGGGTTGTGATTTTTGAGCAATCGACTTGCTGATTTGATGTATGACAAACTTGTACAAGCTAGAATCTTTGACATTAGACTGTTGTAGCATCTTTCTAGAGCTTTAGGAGTGTTTCTTTTATGAGTTTTGAAGTGCTCTTTCCATGTAGACAATATTTGGTGGTGTTTGGGAATGAAATGATGGTTTTTTTTAGTGAAATACTTTGATGTTTAGCCTTGTAACAAGTTGCAGAGGATATTACACCTGCAAATTTCACCATTTGCATCTGCTTAAGGTATATCTCTTGTTGAGAACTTGATTTTATTGAATTACATGATATTTGACAATATTTTGGGGATATTACAATAGTTTATATTGTATCAACATTGTTAATCTTTATCAAAACTTTATGACAACGTATATATCATTGTTTGACATGTCTATGTTGAGCTTAAATGTGCTTATGGACTAATGTTGTAACTGCTTTGGATGGTCATACCACCAAAGTCATTTCTTTTTTACACCTTGGATTGTAACACTGGATGGTAGTACTTGTTATTTTTTGATACTTATGCCATTGAACAAGTGGCTTATGACACTTGCTCACCACTAAGAAGTGAAAGATTTGTTCTTATCTTGTCGTATTCTCTCACCACTGAAAAGTGGAAGAGTTTCTTTTTGTTGTACTCACTCACCACTGAAAAAATGGGAGTTTTCTTGAATTTTCATTATTGTATAAGCTTTCCCACTAAAAAGTGGAAGTGCTGGAAAACCCCATTGGATAAGTGGATATTACTTTCAACTGTTTATTTTCAAAGGAATTTGTACTCTTGACACTGTATGCTCTTTTTGAGTGATCAATTCGAGATCTGGGTAATTAGAAAATGGAAAGGAAGTTGTTATGCTTTCATTTATTTTGAAGCTAACATATATTAAAAAATAATTGAGGGTGGTTATTACATGTTCATGCCTTGGAAATTAAGAGATATATGGGAAGTGATGGGTTGTGTGGAACATGAAAGGTCATGTGAAACATGAGTCATGGATCGTGAAGAGTGATGTGTGTGACATGAGGAGTCATGGTGCGTGAAGAGTTGTGTGGGAATTTCATCTTCTTTTATATCTCTATGGATCAATGGGCTTTCTCATATCAAAGTATTTGATGATGAGACACCAAAAATGATGCCATATGGTCTTGGTTGATGGGCATGGTTTGCTCTATACATTTGCATCATAGTTACTAGGAACTCTAATGAAGGAATAAGGACCATTTTCTCATTCCCATATCCATAATTTCTAGCAACTACATTTATATGTTATCTAGGGAAGCTTTAATCCCATCCCCATAGTGTTGCTTGTATCTCCATAACTCTAGTTATTATGATTTGAGTTAATGTGTAGAAAAATGTAATAAGCATAGAGGTTGTTAGTTTTAATATTATTTTGAAATATAATGAAGTTTAGTTGAATTATTAGATACAAATGTGCAGTTAGTCCATTTAGTTCATTGCACTTATCTATATTAGCATGTAGGACACAAATGAGATTATAAATGAGTTGTTTGGTTAAGTTTCTTACTCATGTTTACTTATATTTTTTTCTTTGGTTTGTTAAAATATTTTGCTCCTTTCATTAATCTATTTTCATTCATGATATATATATATATATAATCAACATGAAGGAAATTTCATCATAGAGATACGATAATGCCAAACTAGAGATGGGGTTTGTATTCTTGACCCTTGATTTATTTTCTATTGCTATTTTCAAAGTTGATACCTTTGTTTGGATTCATATATATAAGATAATTACACATAAATTTTTGTTATTTCAAAGTTGCTTTTAAGTGCAAGTCCTTGTGTTAGCATTACTCTTTAATTTGTGGTTGTAGTTTATGTAATTTATGATTAGCTTAGTTGATAACATTTGTGTGAGCTGATTGTAGTATTCCAAGAATTGATAAGCTTGATATTCTAGCATTGATATCATAAACTAATATGGTCCAATATTCTCATAATATTGAAATGGTGATTATAAATAAGGTTCCTCATATAATTTAACAAATCATATAAACTAAAGGTTAATGTTGGTTTATCAATCTATTTTTTTTAGCAAAGTAGCATTTGGAATTATTTGAAATCATTGGATGGACATTTATTTACAAAGGCTAACAAGAGCAACAATATCAATTGATTTTGTTGGAATTATGTCTCACCTCTTTGAGAGCAACGACTTTGATTACTCATGCCTAATGTGATTAAGAATGACCAATTGCTATGCTTGGAAGGATGTTAATATCATTATCCCGTTGAAGGAACCTTGTAATATGCACAACTAGCTCATGTCAGAATATTTCTCTAGTATGTGATGTGTAAAGGTTTGCACCAAAAATTGTTGAAAAAAGTAAAATGAAAAAGATGTTGGAGATGTTCTAGTTTATCACATCTTTGACTAAGGCTTGTGTTGGATGCATTATTCTTACATCTTGTGTTAGAATGAAGTATTTTTAAAAAAATATTCAATACTTTTTTTTCATTGTTTTATTTTTGCAAGTTAAGATTTTTATTTTTTTGGTATAATTTTAAGTTATTTCTTTTTTCTTTATCATTTTCTAAATCAAAAATTTCACCATCAAAATATGAAATTGGGCAAGAAGGTCCTCCAAATGTTATGGAAAAGAAGGGGCACAAATTGTTTGAAGGTGTTGAATAGATCTAAATGGAAATCCACACATAGGTTAACAAGGCCCTAGTGAAAACCCACATATTAGTAGAGGGTGGTGATAACATAATTGGAGTACCAAATTATTATTTTTTAATAATTTAGTTGTGGCTTTTATTAGGGCATGCTCCAAAGAGTATGTATTATAAAAGGCTTAAATCCAATATAGATGAAAACGTAAACATAAAGAAATTTAAATTCCAAATAGGAACAAAACAAAGATACTAGTCATAACATTTCTATCTACCTAATTTATTCTTCTCGTGGGACCTTATAACCATTTGGGAAGAAGCCTTCTTTTTTGATATAATATGCTAATAATATTTGTTTTCTAACCCCCCCATTAGTGGCTACAACAACAGTATACAAAAGGAGAATAATCAACATCTATGAAGGCTCACCCACACAAGAAAGAAATAATGACATGAGCTTTCAAGATACCCTTACTCCCTAATCTTGGGAAATGTGTAGGCACATCCACAACAGTAGGAGGGAAGTAGTATCCCATCCAATCAAGGAGCACAAATCCCTAAAATAGAGGAAGGGAAATATGTGAATTACATCATAAAAGGAAGGGGTTTAACAACTCTTTGAACAATTTGAGAAGTGGAGACAAAGAAGGGGACATAACCAAAGGCAAAGTCATAGTTGGAGCTAGAGGGTAGTGTGAAATATTTGAAGGATGCACCCTAATAGGAGTAGAGGGAGGCTTCACAATAGAATATGGAGAATATGTCCCATCAAAAGCCCGCCAAACTATTAAATGATGAGGAAAAACATACTTTGATGCAGAAGCATCTGATTCAACATGTGATCCTGCATTGCCCAAAAATATTTCAGGTTTTGCTTTTAGTTTTAGTTTAGTTTTTGTTGTGTTTCTATTGGTTTTTTTTTTTACTTTAGAAGACCTTTGAATGTGAATTTTGGCCAAATTGAGAACATCATCTTGTAGAGGGACTTAATGGGTATATCCAAATTCAATTTGGTGAAAATTGGAGCAAAATTGGCTAAGTTATGGAAAATAAGAGGTTTGTCTTGTAGTAGGAGCAAGTCAAAGGAAAAACTAGTTTTGGGAACCCCAAGAACCGTTGACAAGTTCCAATTCCTACCAAGAGCTTTGACATGTTCTAGCTCCTACCAAAATTTTTGACAAGGAACACTTAGACATTTTCATGGAAGTTCCTAATGCCCCAAGAGCCTCTGACATAGTGGTTGGTTCCTGATCCTATTGAAAACGAAGTCTCCAACACTTAGTTTTTTTTTGAGTTCATGTTCACATCAAAATTTTTGATAAAGTGTTAGGTCAAAGGTGGAGCTAAATCTAGGAACCACGAGAACCCTTGATGGCTCATGTTCCAACTCAAAGTCTTGACATAAGGAATAAAAGAGTTAACACATTGAATAGTTCTTGATGGGGTTGGGAACCCTCAACACAAGGATTAATACAAACATTTATTGGTTCTTAAGGAGGTACAAACCTTTAATAAGATGCCCCAATCATAGTTCTTGTTGAGGTAGTAATCCTTAACAAAGACAATGTTAAAGGCTCGATTCTCAATGGGTTGGAACTTCAACAAAGTGACCTAGAGATGAACACCTATATACTTAACAATCACAAAGGTTCTAGTGGGTTGGAAAACCTTGATAACATAGAACAATTCTTGAAGGAAGGAAACCACCAATCAAATGGAACAAGTTGTTCTTTACTAAGGTGATCAGAGAAATGGGGAGTTCCCATAACCACTAGAACCACCTATGATTTCTCAATTCCCATTCCACCTTCGATAAGTGATTGTTATTCACTTTTTAATCTCTAATTGAGTATGACACCGAGTCCTTATGCAGAAATTGGAGGTTTGGTTAGTTGTCGATATGCTGGAAATTGTTGATAAGTTCCTACTAGGTGTGAAAGGTCTGAAGAAGCTCATAATTCTCAGCCAAGTGAATGTCATTAAATATTGACACATGGTAGGATATTTTTGGGAGTTTACGACAATTTAGTTTTGTAATTGTTCAAATGCTTGGTGATTGTTGGGATTTAGTTTTGGGGGTAATCATTGATTACTCAACTTCTTCAAGCCTACATATAAAAAGGAATCAATAAAATCTCTACATGGGGTTTGCCACTAGAAACAAAGGTGAGACAGTTTTCCATAGAGAAAGGGTGACAGAGAGAGAAAACTCCATATAAAGAAGCTAGAAGTGGGCATGAAGAGGTTAAAACCTAGCTTGAGTAAAGGTGTTGACTGAGAGGTACATGTTCATGATGAACAAAGAAAGGTCATGCGGAGAGGGCCAAATTTGTAATGTGTGAAGTGATGTATTTAATGTCTTTGAAGCATTTTTTTTGTTTTTGATGAACATATTGTATTCATACAAATATTTAATAAAATAAAACAGATTTCTTATTTCAATTGGATTTTGTTATGCTTAAGTTTGTGTGGGCTACATGATTGAGCTTCTTGATAAGGTTCATTGAACATGATTGCATTATATGGTACTATATTGAATTTCATACTAGAAATGTGTTGAGGAGAGTGTGTAGGAATGTTATTGGTTGAGATTGAGTGCATTGAGATGAGTTGTGTGAGGAAGTATGTGGGTGGTTGTGTTTGTAGATCTGTAATATTTTGTTGTAGGTATGAAGGAGTCTTGTAATTGTAAAGAGCTAGAGCAATGAGTTCATGTTGTTTGTCCTACAAGAAAGATTGAAGGTGGGTGTAAAGTGCACAAAGGTCATTTACTATGGAAAGTGGGTGGAGGAAGTGTTAATATCTTCCATGGTTTTTGTGGGGTAGAGGATAGGTGTGTGTGAGAATTTTTTGTAGGTATGAAAGAGGACTTCTAATAGTAAAGAGCATAAGTTTTGAAGTTCTTGTGACTTGATGAGTGTCTGAAGGTGTGTAAAGATGTTAAGAAAGAGGAAAAGTATGAGGTTAGCCTTGGGAAAGGCATTAGGAATTCCAGTGCTTGTAAGGAGAGAAAGAATGTATAAGTGCAAGATTAATATTATGAAGTGGATGTTGAAAGGTTTGAAGGAGACGAAAAAATGATAATAGAAAAGAGGAAAAGATGGGCAAGTTTGAGTCCCATTATGCAGAGGAAGATGAAAAAGAAGATATTGCAGAAGTGGTAGCATGTCTTATTGAATGCATGGATGATGTGGAGAAAGGAGTTGAAGATGTTGTAGCAAATGTTGAGGAGAAAAATGATGGTGCATGAGTTGTTGAGTGCCCTTTTTAGGATGTGAAAGTGCACTGAAGAGTGAAGATGAGTATGTTGTAGTAGTAGAGGAGGACGGGGTAAAGATTCATTTTTGTAATTTTATTTAAAATGAAATTCAAACAGAAGAAGAGATGGAGGGAAAAGTAATGGTGAAAAATGAGGCAGTGCAAATGGAAAACTTTCATTTCCATGATTATATTAGTATAGTTTTGTATGCAAGTGTTGTGAAGGATGATGTAAATAATGGAGGATAGAGGAGGATTTTTTGGTGGAGGATATTGGATTATGATGAGTTAAATCCCATGAGAGGGAAAAGAGGAATTAAGAAAGGTGAGAAGATGAGAAGTATTGAGTGGAGGGACATTTGAAGGAGGCCAGGTTGTGGTGGGCATAGGATCACAAGAGGAAAGGGATGAATATTAAACTTGGTGGAGGAGGATGGTATGTGTCCTAGCCAAATGTTGGAAGAGGCGAAGGAAGAAGTTCCAATGAACTTGCTACAATGATGGGGTTTGTTGTTGGTTGTTTACAACTTGGGAGGGTAGTTCTACTATCTAATTCCATTTTGTGAGCCTATGCTCATAATGTTTTTCTTACCCAACATGTCTAACACAAGAGAATCTAGTTCCATAGGTGATCCTACATCGCCCAAAAACATTTTAGGTTTCACTTTTAGTTTCAGTTTAGTTTTTGTTGAGTTTTAGTTGGTTTTGGTGATTTATTTGGAAGACATTTTAGGATGAATTTTGGCTAAATTAAGAACATCTTGTACAAAGACTTAATGAGTATCTCAAGATTAAATTTGGTGAAAATTTGAGAAAAATCCACTAAGTTATCACAAATTGGCCTATATTAGGAATAAGTCAGAGGAACAGTTGGTTTTGGGAACCCTACGAATAATCAAGAAGTTCTAGTTCCTACCAAGAGATCTGACAAGTTCTAGTTCCTACAAAAAGTTTCAACAAATAACACTTAAGATATTTTCATGGAGTTCCTAATGCCCCAAGAACCTTCGAAAGTGTGGTTGGTTTATGATCCTATTGAAAACTTTGATAAGTCTCTAACACTTATTTTTTTCAAGGAGTTCATGTTCACATCAAAAGCTCCAACAAAGTGTTAGGTTGTAGGCAGAGCTATAACCTCCAACAATTCTTGTTCCCACTCAAAGCCCTAACATAAGGAAGTAAAGAGTTAACACCTTTCATAGTTCCTGATGGGGTTGAGACCCCCCCGACACAAGGCTTCAATACAAACATTTCATGGTTCCTAAGGAGGCAAGAACCTCTAATAAGACACCCTGATCATAGTTCCCACTAAGGTCAAAATCATTGACAAAGATAAAGTTAAAGACTCAATTTCCATTGGAGTCAAAACCTCGACAAAGTGTCCCAGAGATGAACACTTGGGTACTTAATGATCATAAAGTTCCTAGTGGTTAGAAAACCTTGATAACATAGAATAGTTCTTGAAGGAATGGGAACCATCGATCGAATGACACAAGTTCTTTTCCAAGGTGATCATATGAATGTGAAGTTCCTAGAACCACTAAAACCACTAATGAGTTCCTAGTTCCCATTTCACCTATGATAAGTGGTTAGTTCTCAATATATTGGAATTCATCGATAAGTTCCTATTGGGTGTGAAAGGTCTGATGAAGCTTAGAATTATCAGCCAAGTGGTTGTCTTTAAATGTTTACACATGACTATATTATTGGTAGTTTATGACGATTCAATTTTATAACTGTTCAAATGCTTGATGATTATTGGGATTTAGTTTTGGGGCTAATCGTCAATTAGTCAACTTCTTTAAACCTACAGATAAAAGGGAATCAATAAACCTCCGCAAAGGGTTTGCCACTAGAAAAAAGGAAAGACAATTCACAATAGAGAAGGGTGATGGAGAGAGAAAAATCCATATAGAGAAGAACTCATCGGCGAATGTGAAGAGGTTAATGCCTAGCTTGAGCAAAGGCATTGACTAAGAGGTACAAGTCCATTGTGAATAGAGAAAGGTCATGAGGGGAGGGCCAAATTTTGAATCTGAGAAGTGATGTATTTAATGTCTTGATGTATAATTTTTGTTTTTGATGAACATGTATTCATACAAAGATTTAATAAAATAATATAAATTTTCTTATTGGTTGATTTTTTCTTGTGTTGAGGGTTGTGTGGATTGCATGATCTGGCTACCTGATAAAGTTACCTAACCACGACAACATCACACTTCCACTAGGAAGCTTTGTTATGCCCCTAACCCTATAGTATGTATTGGGTTATGAGTAGTTGACTTATGGCTACCTTAACTCTTAAATAAGTTATATAATCATTATTATAGTCATTTATAGGTAGTTAGGTCATCTTAGGGGTCATAATTACATATGTAAGCCGGTTTGGTTGGCAACCAAGACATAATTGGGTATATATAAGAGCTAGTGGATATTTATCGTAATGTTGAGTATTATGTTTTTAGTGAAGACTATTGGAGGCATCCCCCTCAAAGTGGATTAGGAGGTTTCCCCCTATAAGTGAAATATTGTTATCCAATATTTGTAATATATTTACTATTATATTCTTCTCTTGTGCAAGTTATTCCATTACAAGTGGATATAGGCATTATTATAATCATATATAGGTATTTAGGCTATCTTAGGGGCCATATTTAAGTATCTTTAAGTCAGCATGAGTGGTAGCCAAGGTATAATTTATTATATAGGAGTTAGTAGCCAGTTATTATCAGGTTGTTGAGTATTGTGTTCTTATTGAAGATTATTGGAGGTATCCCCCTCAAAGTATATTAAGAGGTTTTCCCCCTAGAAGTGGCATATTATTATCAAGTATTTGTAGAATATTTAAAATTATATATTCTTTTATTGTGCAATTTGTTTCATGAAAAGTGAGCAACCTCCTATATCCACTTGTAATGGAATAACTTGCACAAGAGAAGAATATAATAGTAAATATATTACAAATACTTGATAACATTATTTAAGAATTAATGTAGCCACAAACATGGATTTTTTAGTGGTGAATCTTCATCAATTGGCGAATAGTTCATATTGACCAACTCAATATTGACAAATACATTGCAACCAATGAGGTGGCCAAATTGTCTAGATTTTATCAAATATTGGTCCAATGCATTTCAATTTTCTATCAATTTATTTTATGAGGCGTAAGTAATTAATAATTTCATCATAACAAACTATGCGTTTCCAAATGTCTAATTAATATTTTCTTGCCTAGAATTTTGGATGCATGTATTAATTCACACACATATTTGCTAATACCATTAAAGGTTCATCGTGTATGGGGACCCAATTTGTTAATAAAATTAAATGTTCACTGTGTGAAGACCCATTTCATTGATTATATTAAAATTTAATTGCATTTGAGGACCAATTTTTCTAGTACTATGATAACTCCATGCTAATCCTTGGTCCATAATTGCCTTGAAAATTACAACATATGTGTTTTTTTGAGGTTTGGTTTGCCCAACATTCACATGTAACATTTTATAATCACATAGGATTTGCTGAATTTTTATTATACCATTTAAAATCCTACAAAATTTGTCAAATATGAATTGATATAAATTCAATTAAAACTTTGATTTATTTTCACATTTTGATTGTTTTTGAACTTTTGAGCTCTCAATTTACATCATAGGCTAGTTACAACTACAAGCATTACTGCATTAGCGAGTTAGTGAAAACCTAAAAGTAAGTGATCATTTCTTTATAGTGTTATAAGATTATTTATCTCTACCTTTATTAATTCATTCTTATAGATGATATTGAGTAGGGAGACATCTAGGGCGCAGAGATCTATATTCTATGATTCTTTCTTAAACAATAAGATATTTTTTGGGAGCTTATATTTCGTGAGAGATGTCAAGCATGAACAAGAGTAAGACTCTTGAAAGTGGTAAAGGGAGGCCATCAAAGCATAGAACCATAATGTCATACTTTGGTAATGTTTGCGGAACATCAAATTAAGATGGACCTACAACATCAACACTTACACCAAATATTAACAAATAAGACAATACCTCAAAGGAAGATCGAAATGAGTTAACTGAGTCAAATGAAAATACCACAGAAGATGTTCCAAGGGATATCTAGGGTAGCTGGAATGAGTTAATTGATTTGGATGACAATGTCGTAGATGATGTTGGGGTAGCCAGAAAGAGTTAATTGACTTGGATGACAACGTCATAGATGATGTTGTTGCATGGAAGGGGGAAGATAAAAAACAAATGACAAATGGGGTGCAAGTGGGATATGGAATTTTTTTTTCAGATTTATTTGGTGTCAAAGTACCCATTCATTGAACCAATGGAGAATGAAAACAAAGATGAACCTCCAACAAAATCCAAGTGTAAGATTTGTATTTGGAAATATAAAAGGGATAAGAAGTTGCAACTAAATTTGACAATATAGAAAAATATATCGATAAAGTTTATGAAAACAATTCATAGATGAAAAGGAAAAATAAATGATAATATAGAAAACAAAGGAAAAAATGTCTTCATGTTAAGCATGCTCTTGAATATGATGTGCATATGCAAAGAAAGACAAAGTTTGTTGAATTTGGAGGTTCAATTCAAGTTCAATCTAGAAAGATAATGGTAGGAGCACAAATGGAAAAAATTGTTCAGTTGTGTTGTTTTTTATAATGGTTCAATTCAAGTTCAATCTAGAGGGCGTCCTATTAAAAATTATGTAGAATATATTTAGATTTTTTTGAGCTTTCCTAATATACATTGATCAATGAACATTGGATGGGAATGGGAAAGTTGTCTTGTTGAGGTGGAAAAATAAGATTTACAAGAAAAAAATAAGAGTCAACCTTTATTTCATTATATTTAGATGAAGTCATAGTGGTAGATAATAATTCTTGGGTATGTACGGATTTGTATATTATACCCAAACATGTTTTCCAACATCATCTACTCCATGTTTATAAAATGAAGGAGAATCCAACATCGCAAAATCTATTTGAACTAGTTAAGAAATCTTTGAATGAAATTGGAGGTATGAATGACTTCACAATTATCAAAAAGTTGGTGTGTGTAGGAGTTGATGAAGCTTTAGTAATGTAAGGTTATAGGAACAATCTTTGTGTAAAGTTACAAACTACTTTACCATACATGATTGTCATTCATTGCATAACCCACATAGTGAATTTAGCATTTAAAATTGTGATCAAGTTTCCTTTAGTATCAAAAGTTAAAAATCTAGTTTGCGAGCTCTACTCATACTTCTATTGAAGTCTCAAACAATTTGTAGAATTTCAAAATTTTGTTGAGAGAATAACTATAGTAAACAAGCTTCTTAAGGATGTTGATACTAGATGGATATCCTTGCATGGACCAATGCAACAAGTTTTTCAAAATAACAATCCTTGATTGGAGTAATGCACAAATATCGCCACACAGTAGACAAAGCTCTCGACCAAGATTACATAGGTTAAGTGATATAGAGACACTCTTAACTTTATCTGGTTTTCCCCCTTTGCTGAAAGAAATGAACAACCTTTTGAAAATTCCCAAGAAAGAATTATGTATATTACAAAATATATTAAACTACATAGAATGACATGTCTCACCCTTGATAATCTATATCTCTCAGATTCCTCATTTATAAGTCCGAAATTTAGTAGCTAGTAGTTGATGATAGATGTGAAAAATCCTGCAAAATTTTACAATTTAATGCAAGCAGGGAGTTATGTTTCTTTGTATGTGGATTTGAGATACCAATGCACTATTGTACCACTTGACTATGAGGGCCTCCCCTTTCAATGCAGAAGATGATTTACCATCAGCCACCTAGCTATTGATTGTTCACTCTCTTGATGCAAGGGTGTGGCAACGTGGTGGAAAAATGATCACAAAGATCACTTGACTATTTGTGTCTTCAAATCTTTGGTTGATGACCCCTCTTAGAACATGTCTTCTTAAGGTATTGGTTATGAAATGTTTGGTGTGATAGGTGAATCCTACTCCTACCACTCCATCAACTCCCATTGGAGAGTCACATCCACCTCCTGTTCCAGTGACTCGATCTGTTATGCCTTCGATATAGACACTCTATTGTAAAAAAATTGGGCACTTTCAATCTCGCTTTTATCAATATAGGCACTCTTAATTTTATCTAGTCTCTCCCTTTGCTGAAAGAAATGAACAATCATGTGAAAATTCCCAAGAAAGAATTATGTATATTACAAAATATATTAAACTACATAGAATGACATGTCTCACCCTCGATAGTCTATATCCCTCAAATTCCTCATTTATAAGTCCGAAATTTAGTAGCTAGTAGTTGATGACAGATGTGAACAATCCTGCAAAATTTTACAGTTTAATGCAAGCGGGGAGTTATGTTTCTTTGTACGTGAATTTGAGATACCAATGCACTATTGTACAACTTGACTATGAGGGCCTCCCCTTTCAATGCAGAAGATGATTTACCATCAGCCACCTAGCTATTGATTGTTCACTCTTGATGCAAGGGTGTGGCAACGTAGTGGAAAAATGCTCACAAAGATCACTTGACTATTTGTGTCTTCAAATCTTTGGTTGATGACCCCTCTCAGAACATGTTTTCTCAAGGTATTGGTTATGAAGTGTTGGTGTGATAGGAAAATCCTACTCCATCAACTCCCATTGGAGAGTCACATCTAGCTCCTGCTCTAGTGACTCAGTCTTTTATGCCTTCGACTTTGATTCAACTTCAACCTACTCATGTGATGGTAGTTCGACATTCAACTTCTCCACCTTATCATTCTATTATTCCTTCTACACACATTGATGGGCCCTCTATGGAAGAATCCATGCCCACTTCTTGTTTTATGGACTTGGACAATAATATTTCATGGACAATTGTTCAAAGAAGGATGAAAGGTCTTCCCAAATCTCTCTCTCAATCTCATACTAGAGTGAAGGGTGTGAAATTGAACATGGTTATGTTTGGCATTGTTTAATCTAGGCCCCAAGGTCCCATGTTTAATCTTTGATTGTTATTGTATGTGACCATTGGGCTACCATTGCGTCACTCTAATTCATTTTGCTAGGTTGTTTGGTTTGTCCCACATCTCATAGTAATTGCTATGCCTACCTTTTGGTTTCTCTATTGTTAAAAAGTTGGGCACTTTCAATCTCGCTTTTATCAATATAGAAAACTAAAAAAATGTTTTATTGTATGTCACATTTTTAGCGCAAGAATAATGATTCTATCAATCTAATAAACCTCCCAATGATCCAATTACTAGCTACATGTCAAATTAAGCATCCATAGGAGTAAAATCCCATTCTTATCAAACCTACAACAATGATAAAACATGCTTTTACAATTAAAATCACAATTTGTAGCAATCGTGTCACTAACACAAACCTCCCTCTTTTGACTAGCTTCTACATATGAACTCAAAAGAAAGCAAAGCTTGTCTTTGAAATAGCACTATTTTCAAGAGGAATTCAAATATGCAAACACTTTCAATTTTTTACAACATTTGAGGTCTTTGCATCAAATCTACAATTCATGAAACCCACGATGATCTCAATGGTCCAACATCTCATTATGTTTTGCTCATAGTTAGAACATTATTCATTTCTTATTTATACCTAGAATGGAAGAGGAATGGTCCCCAAGGTGTTTAAGACCAAAACTAGCAAGCCTACAACATTGCTACAAGTTAACATTAAACTTGCAACAATATTGCAAGTGAACTTTCAACTTGCTACAAGAGAACTTGCAACTTGAATATGTCAATACAGATAAACTAGTTTGTATTTCATATCAATGTATTCTACCATTTCCCTTCAATTTTCAAGGTTGTGACCACATTGAAATTTGAGAATGAAATACTAGCATAAACCATGTCTACTTCCCCATGTTTATCTTTGTTCCAAGTTATACTTTCAAGCAAAGGTTGTGATCTAGGCATGTTCCACATATCAAAAAGGCCTTGTGACTAGAATATGTTGGAACTCGATGAAGTGGATGTGCTACAAATCTGTGGACTATGACTAGAGCCCACACGGTTATATTAACCCATGTTTCTCATGCCAAGTTGAGATTCATGATTGTTGCAATAGATGTCCTCATCCTCATCCTCTCCAATTTCTTTGCATATATTAATGCAAGTGTCACTTTCATCTCTCATTCTATCTCTGACTCAACATTGGGACACAATTTGGCATCGTGACTAGAAATGCATGCAAATTGGTACTTGAGGGAATTGACCCTCCACTTATCTTCAACTTGTAGTGGTTACAAATAACAATCCCCACAAGCGATCTCAATAGACCTTACCTCTAAGCAACATCCTTTCCTCTAGCAAGTCGGCTTCTACTTCTTCATGCCTTAAGATGCTAAATGCAAATTTGCCATTAATAAAATCAGGAAAACATATTCTATTGAAGTATTTGAAATTTAAAAAATTAAAATTAAAAGATAATGTTAATTAAATGAATTTCAAACATGAATAAATAGCATTAAAAATTAAGGAAAAACAACGTTTATTAATAACCTAAAATGATAAACCCTACACTAATTAAAAAAACTAGCATTTTCATTAAAAATAAAAAATGAAAACAATAAACAATGTTAAACGACATTCATGTTGATTTGAATGGTTTCTAAACAGGCAAATGAATCATTTAAGAATGATTCAAATTTTGAAAATGATTGGGAAAAACATAAATAAACTTGTCCAGAAATTATAAAATTGCAGAAATCCGCTCCTAATTGCCTTCAATTGCTCGAAAAAGATTGCAAACGAAGTGTTAGGAAAATGGGCAGGTCAAATGGGTTTTAAAAAGTCAAATTTGTGCATTTTTTGTCTTTGATGCATTCCAGGTCCCTGCTGCTTCTAGTTAATCCATGTTGCAGATTTGTCAAGTACCCATGGTGAGTCTGCGACAGGGACTCCTGCAGACCCACCTGCAAGTACGGGTGCAAGTTTATTGGCCCTCAAAAAGACACAAGTCCTCTGCAACCTCTGTAATCCTATCTCAATTCTAACAACTTTTTGTTTCCAAAAAAGAAGGCTTGTACCAAAACATTTAAATGGCTACTGTGGTAGGAAACTCATTTTTTTCTTGCAACCATAACAATTTGTGCGTTAGGCTAATGTTGATTTGGTAAACTTTTCACCACCCTAATTTAAAAATCTAACAAAACTCTACACACCAATCTTTGAAATCTTTTTACACATATTATCCAGTATAACAAGATTGGTTGTAAATTAGATAATCTAAATTGTCCATTCACCTGATGAAAACAAGTATATTTCTCCTTATAATCCAATAGGATGGACCCTCCAATTATTATTTTACCAGAAATTTTACTACATTACATAAATGCCTGAGAACATTATCAGTATAACTACAGCTCTGAACATCATGGCAACCCTAAGTTTTAGTTCCAATGTCAGTGAACTGAAGCCTAATGGAGACAAATAAAATGCTGCTTCAGGAAAGGTTCAACAACCCATTTCAATGTCTAGTTATATAGTTGTTATTTATTTGGAACTACAAAACAGTGTCTAGTTATGTACTTTTTCTATTGGTTGAATTTTATTAATGGAAATCAAATACTATGATCAACATAGTGGCTATGACTCTAAAAATTGTTTAGGCTGAAGAAAAATTAAGTTGCAAAGATACTTTGCTTTATGTAGCATCATTTCCCATCGACTGGCAACTTAAATTTGATTGCCCAATACTAATTTGGATTTTCCAAACAATAACATTTCCTACTTAATGCATATCATATCAATTTTGGCATTTGCAAGTTGCAAATGAATTTTGATACTTAACACTAGTAGATACCATCAATTTTCAATCCAACGGAAGAGATCATGTCACTATTGGCATATGCAAATTGCAAATAAACATGGAATGCAACCATTTGCCAATAATTTAGTTATTGCTTTTACGGACAAGTAGTCACAAACAAACATGGTATGCAAATATTGCAAATAATTTAATTATTGCTTTTATTGACAATTACAAAGAGCTATAGAACTACAAGGAAAGAAAATCACAAAATTGTAGGAACACAATTTTAAAATTTCCATGGAAGCAAAATCCTTCAAAATCGGCACAACATTCTTGGCATGTCCAAGCTACCTTAAGTCTAAGTTAGCACCCCACAACGAAGAATCATACTGAAACTTGGAGATCAGAAAATACGCATGTCTTCATAAGACTATTCAGATTTCATATCATGCATTTTATACTGCTTGATAGAGTTCTGTCGAGAGCACTCCAAAATAGTCTTCTCTGCAACAATGAAGTAAGTTGCAATAGAAGCTGCATTCCAGAGAAAATACAGTATCAGCATTTTGTAGTTATTTGACATACTACTCTTACCAGAAAAATGAGAGCCTATTATATTTCACATGTGAATCATAAAGCAATATTCCAGAAACTGTTTGTATTCTGCATGTGCATCATAATAATACTCCAGAAACTAATATATAATATAAATAACCAGATAGAACATGGAACTGATACATTTGTTTATGCCTCATGTCTACCAAAACAAAATAAAACATGGAAAATCCCACAAAACTTCATCCATGAGATATCAATCTATAAATTTTTCTTCTGGACAACAGCCTATAGTCTATCATGTTTATATCCTTATCAGCATGTGAATTAAACTAATGTTTTTCTAGCCAACTTAATCATCTTGTTAACCATTGTCTTGTTGACTTTATAGTGTATAAAATTATAGATAACTCTATTGTTGTGTATAAATCTGATGGTTGTCTTAACTGACTGATCTCATAAATGGTAAATCTAATGTCAGGCTATGGTTGCTGATTTGACAGACTCTCTCCATACCAAGTATTGTATTGTATACTACCTTGTGTCATAAAGCTATTGTTCTCTTATATTTTTCTGTGTTATCTCCATGGCACATGATACTATCCCTGCAAGTAATTTTATTTGGTAATGTAGTATTTTGCAGTAAAAAAAGCCTCCATCATAAGGTTGACACAGCTAATAAAATGTAGAAGAAAGCTCAAACTAGAGAAAAAACAAAAAAAATAATAAATTCCAATGTTATGTGACATAAGCTGCATACAAGAGAATTGTTTATAAGCAACCACACATCTGAGTTTTCAATATCCACAAAAAAGCATGCATTTAGAGAGAAAATAATGACACAAGACGGTACTGTAATGACACAAGAGGGTATGCCTGCCCGTCATAAGTGTAATATCATGCCCCTAACCAGTCCATGTTATTATCTTCATTAACTAGTTCAGACTGTTTGGACTTACTGTTTCCCTAATCTAACAATGGCTGAAAAATATCATGCAGGACTTCATTCAGAACCATAATTGCACAATTATCATTGAAATATTGCATTGGGAGCTTGCCCCATCGATACAGCATTACTTTCTGAAACTTCTTCCATCTTAATTACTTATTGCTTGGATTCCTCTGTGTTACTTCACACTTTCTTATTGATATATAATGTCTATTATGCCCCTAAATAGTCCATGTTGTTATCTTCATTGAATAGTTTGGACTGTTAGGATTATTGGTTTCCCTAATCTAACAATGGCTGAAAAATACTACATAGGACTTCATTTGAGACCATCATTTCAAAATAATCATTGAGATACCACATTAGAAGCTTGCCCCCTTTATGTGGCATTACTCTAAAACTTCTACTATCTTAATTATTTGTTGTTTGTATTCTTCTCTACATTACTTTCATACTCTCTTATTGATATATGTTTGTCTATTATAATTTATTGCACCATTTACATTCTTGATTTGGAATATCCATAGTTCAAGCCAATTTTTTTGCCCGTTTGTAGGTTTTACTCACCAAGTTTGGTCACCGGGTTTTGACAAGCTTTTTGCAAGTTTTTTGCCTAGTACTTGGCAAGTCTGATGCTGCCACTCGCACTGCACAGGATAACCACACCAGACATGGGATAAACATGCTAAAAACACGATTCAGACACTAAAAAATGTGTTTTGTGGTTTTATAAGCCATATCCAATAATGTTAGACAAACACAAAAGCATTATAACATTGTAGAGCAAATTGCAAGGATTTTATAGGGGATTCAAGAAGCTTTGCAAATTTTTGCTTAGTACTCGGCAAGTCCGACTCTACCACTCACACTCTGCAAGATAAAACATGCCAAACATGGGATAAACATGCCAAAAGCATGATTCAGACACTGGAAACCATGATTTGTGGTTTTATAAGCCCTATCTGCTCATGTTAGACAAACACACACATTACAGCACTGTAGAGCAAATCGCAAGGGTTTTCTGGAATTTTGGATTTGCAAACTTAGTTCCTTTTTCTTTTTCTTTTTTTTCCTTTTTTTTTCAAGCATATATAATTTTCTAGCATATTAAATCTTTATAGAATGTAAAATTTACAACTTTTATTAAATTCAATTCAATTTATGTAATTTTTTTTGCTAATTTACACAAGTTTAAGTGAATCATTTTTTATTTTTTTATTCTTTTAATACTTTCTGAATATAAGGTTTGCATTTTGTTAGCCCCATTTTTAAACTCAACAAATTTTGAACTTGTTGCATCTGAATCCTTGTGCCAGTTAGTTCATAGTTGAAAATGTCCCAATTACCCTCAAATGTTTAATCTCTCACCATTTTGAAGCAGAACCCTTGTTGTTTCAGCCAGGAATCTCAGAAGCAGTGATGCAGCCTGCCAAGATTTGTGAAAACAATTAAATTTGAAAATATATAAGAGACGGAATGA
This sequence comes from Sequoia sempervirens, assembly GCA_007258455.2. Lineage (NCBI taxonomy): Eukaryota > Viridiplantae > Streptophyta > Pinopsida > Cupressales > Cupressaceae > Sequoia > Sequoia sempervirens. The sequence continues at coordinate 151,188 of VDFB02254259.1, read as the reverse complement.
AACTGTTCTACTAGGACAATCCTAATGATATTCAACACAATGTGGCAAGTCTTTAGGTTAAAACTCCTAATTTGGAAGATTTTAAAACTTCACTTTTCCATTGGATGATTTACGGAAACAATTAAATTTGAAGTTTCATAAAAGCTGGAGCAAAACGGTTTGACAAGGACATTTGTGGCACCATTATACAGAATGTGGCAAGTTTTTGTGAGAAAATATTGATCAAGGCAGATGTTATGCACACATCCTTGTTCACCATGCTTGTGCATTTCTCGGGCATTTCTAAAAGTAGGATATGAACAAAATGGATTTGTTATAAAGGCATGAATCACCTCTTCATTCGACACTCTTTCTCTAGGCATCATTTTTCCATTCAGCATTAAAAAGGCAGGAAGTTCATGAAAGTAAGTTTTGGATACCATCTAAAACACTTAAGTGGGAGTTCACTTTTAAATCATCGAGAGATTTGATTAGTTTTGATGGCATCCTTGATCTCCAATAAAGCTTTTAAAATATCTCAAAATTCCAATGAGAACAATAAGGTAAAAGCCACTTGCTCAGTCTAAAAGTTTTCGGCACCTTTTCACCAGTTTGCAAACTGATTGGCAATTATGTATGGGTCAGGAAGTTTGCTCCAAATGCCAAACAAGACTTTATTGGCAGTTTTGTATAGATTGGTAACTCTTATTAAAATGCCAATGACAAAGGTAATATCAATATTCATCGGCAAATTCACACAGGTTAACAACCCCCTCTAAGTTGCTGATGTAAGTTGAGAAATGGGTATTATATGCCAATCCAAAGGTAAATGAACAATGGTCAGCACTTTAGTGATTTTTCTTAACCTTCCTTTGAACGCCGATACCAAAGCAAGAATAAACTCTCATCGGTGTTTTGAAACAAGCTAATAATCTTCTCCATCTTTCCAATGCAAATTGTGAAGTCGTCATTAAATGCCAACAACAAGAACAAGTTTAATCTATCAGCACTTTCATGTTGGTCGGCAACTCTATGAAGGTTAACAACCACTCACAAGAAGCTGATAGTTGAGTTAGTTATAATAACTACCTAAGAAGTAGTTATCTGGAAAGCATAGCAAGGTGTGTGGGTTGCTTAGATATGGTCTCAAAGAGTGAGATGATTGTAGGATACATTCAAAATGGATTTTATAAAAAAAAAAAGCTTTCGAAACTCTCAAATAGATGTATTTGGCAAGAGTAATGGAAAACCCATGAACCTTGCCAAGAAACCTCATGACCTGCACCAAAATGGCAACTCTAGAACCAGATATACATAAAAAAGCATAATCATAGACAAAGAAAGCAAACAGTTTGACATTATGCCTCAAAGAAGTGATATCTCATGTGACGTGATGATGCAGATCTTGAGGAGGGGCGCTGAAATGTGAAAACTCAAGCAAACAAGGTGTTTGAAAAACGGATTAAATGCAATTGGTAGAAACAAAGTGAATTCCAATGCATGTTATCAAATTTATTAACCTTTGTGAAAGGGTGTGAGCATCCATCCAAGCATAGAAGATAAAGGAATAGTTGCAAAAGCTACAGTTGCGACTGCCCTGGAAGACATGCATGCAAAGCATGGAAACACAAACAAGGCACATTAACTATTTGACTTAATTCAATTAGACAACTTGCCTTAGCTTCCATAGATGAGGCAGCTGTTGCACTTGACACACCTAGTGGGGTGGCAATCCAATTGATTGTGATTCAAATGAAATTGAACCAAGTGTTGACCAGGACCTTGATGCTTTTGATGAAGACAACTATGAAGACTACTAAATATTGATTGTAATTTGAATTTTCATTATGTAATGACATTTTGGGACTTGAGTATTTACATTTTTGCAAATTATGATTATATGAGGCATTTAAATATTCTAATTGTTGGCAATTAAGTTTGTCTTATGAGTATCATTGTTTTTATAATTAAATTTATAATTTTGGACATGTTTATATATATATTCTTGTACCCATACCCAAGGGAAAAAAAATTGTCGTATCGCCGTACTCATACCCGAACCGACAACTTAGTCATTCAGTACAATGACTTTCTCCTTAATGATATAAGGAAACTTTGTTGAGTGACAGACGTGGTGTAAGATGCAAGGAATGTGACAATACATTTAAAACCATACATAGGTCTTGAATCTAATGAGAGAGCACACAAATGACAACAAGCTCATGCAATAGGGTGTCATACAATTCACAACTAATTTCATCCCATTGCAAAGTATCGAAGCTCCATTGCCATATCTTAAGCACATGTTTGTGAGCACTAAGTGATTGGAGAATCCTTACTCTAGGAAGGTCAAAGGGGAAAGGGTCATGAAAACCATTTTTTATAATACATTTGCCAAGTAAATGGAGAACATCAAGGTAAATTTTCATTCAAAAATTTATGTTCTTTTATACACAATGTTAAAATTTGTTGACTATGCAAATTTTTGATATTTTAATTTGTTATTTTTTATTTTATTTTTATTTTTTATATAATTTAATTTTATTTCATTTTTATATGCTTTCTTGTTTTAAAAGTCTACATAGTTGGGGATATAAACCCCATGGGGTATCCATATGAGGCCATGGACAAGGCCAAAGAGGGGATTCAACATTTGTATGGATCATATAAAAACAAACATGAACCCATTTGACGCATTATTGATCATGGGTGGAACCAACACCTCCATCAACAAATTCATGCTGCTACACCATTTGAACCCTAAGTTTTTCTTCTCCAATTCATTCAAAGAATATGAGGAGGTTATGGATGGCCTCAATACATGTATGGTTATAGATTTATAAGGGCACCATGGGGAGGTTGTTTTCTCACCTCTATGCATCCTAAAGAGAGCCACTTTGCAGCTACGTAAAACCAAATGTTTAATTTTAATTTATTGTTTACTTTAAATTTTAAGTTTACTAAAATTCTTACAAAGTTATAAATGTTGTCCTTGCAAATTTGTGGTGGAAATATTTTGATGGAATAACACCTAATATTCAAAAGCTCACCATCCAAAATTTGCCACATCTCTATAGCACTTCAAATTGTGAGCACAATTGAAGTGTTTTTGAGGCTGTTCACACAAAGAAGCAAGACAAGTTGGTTCAAAAGCATTGAATGAGCTTCTCTCTGTGTGGTACAAACTTTAGTTGCATGCAAAAAAGGTAGAGGGGCAAGAGACGCACGAGGCACTTGACCTTGATGACATTGATCCATATTCAAATTGGGTTGTTGAAGAAGCGAATCTGCTATTTAGCATTGATGATATAGCTAATTTGGGGAAGGAGGTGATAGAATGGGCAGCAACTGTAGCAACATATGGGGAGGAAAATAGTGATCCATCAAGTGGGGTTCATCACATTCACATTGCCATCATATCCCTGAGGCTCCTATTCAAGATGAGATTGTTTCTTGACAAAAAGTTGCAGCACTAAAATCCAGTTTGAGGATACCCACATGGCCATTTAGGAGCTTTACCCATAGAAAGAATTTATAGATTATGAATATTGAAATTATACTTTGTATTTTTTATTTATATTGAAACTTGAAGTTGAGATGTATTGAACTCAATTTTTTATCTATGATGTATATTGAACTCTAACTTTGATCTACATACGCAGGAAATCAATAATATTTTCTCTAAATTCAATATTATGCATGCTTTTGAAGAATATTTTACAAAGTTATGTACTTTTTAATGTTCGGAAAATTTTCCAAGTTTTTGCCAAGTCCAAATTTTCATACTATGTTTGTAATGGTTGTTGGTTATCCAAAGATAAAGTGTGTCCTTGGGTAGAGGCTCAATGGGGATTGGGTATCTATCTCTTCTTGCCCCCTAAAGGCTTTTGTGTGTTAATGTTCCTATCTCACATCTTCAATTGGAAGCGCTCTCTCAATCTATGTGGGGCTAGGAAGAGATCTTGATTTCTATTGAGCCTTGTGAAGCATGCTTTGTGTGTTCTTCCACAGCTCAACTAAAATCCAAGCTATGGGTTAGGCTTTATGGCCTCCTTTTGAACTTTTGGAATAAAAGTTGTTTGGAGAAGATTAGAAAAAGTGTGAGGGAGGTTTTGAAATGGATCCCAAATCTTTGGATAATATCCACACAATCTTTGCAAGGGTTAAAATTTTTGAGACATGGACTTTCCTTTCCCAAAGCAAGTTGTGCTCTCTATCATCTAGTTCTTTGGTCTAAGAATTAGATTATGAAAGTGTTCCTTTTGTTCTTATGCTTGCCATATAGTGAGCCAGGAATCTTCAACCTGTAACTACACTCCACCCATACGGCCCTCTAGGATTCTAGCAACAAGAAAATGTGGAAATGCAAATCAATTTCTAGCTTGTTGGGAGTTTCTTTTCTCCAAGGACACTAATCCCCATTGTGGAACTCCTTTCCTATACTCTATGATGCTTTGGTTTCACCTCAAATGTCAATGGCTCACAAGGTTTCAGCCTCTTTTGCTCTCTTGGGTAAGATCCATTATCCAAGCCACTAAGGAGGTAATTGCTTGTCGGTCCATGTTAAAGAAATTGTCATTTTGCCAAGTAAAGGGGGTTGTAGCCCTCCTCTTCTAAGGAAGCTTCAAATTTTAGATCTTTCTTAGTTGGTTGACCATCTTATTGAAGAAACTTTGGAATGTTTGGAGGGCTTGAAAGTGTGTAGGTGTCGAAGCACTTCTTCCTAAGGTGGCAAAAAAAGGGTATTAAAAGATGATGGATGAGTTTCTTTTCAATTCATAGTAGAGGAAGAGGGGCCCTCCATTGGAGAGGTGATTGTCCTCTCTTGGAATGTAAGGGGCCTCAAAGCTCCCTATCTAAGGGGAGGTTAGTGTTACAACGATGTTTGAGGTATAATCTAAAATTGATCTTGCTTCAAGAAATCAAGGTTCCAAGTGAGGCTTTTATTAAATTGCTTCCATCTTCTTTAAAAAAATGGCAAGGTTTTTGTGTTGAGGTTGTTGGAGCTTCTAAAGGTCTATGTATCTTGGAATACCCCTTTTCTATCCATATAGATCTTATGTCAAAGATATGAATAGGCTTTGTTGCTCCTTTTGAGTGGTGCCAACTTCAATTGGTGGATTTATCTTCAATGTATATGGCACCATAGTCCTATGAGGAAACGTATTGGCAAAGTGTTCTCTACAACTAGATGTTATTGGTGATAAAGTTGTAGTCTTGGGTAGGGATCTTAACTTTATTCTCAACTCCAATAATAAGAGGGGTGGCTCCAATTGTCTCACCCAATCTAAGCTTGATCTTCAAATTTTTCTTTTGAAATGTAACCTAATCGATGTTATCCCTAGAAAAGGTTGCTTTACCTAAAAAATTTGTAGGTAAGGATTTTGTAATGTTGTTGACTGTTTAGACCATTTTTCAATGTCGATAGATTGGTTGAGGGCTTGAGTTTCTAAGGTCTTTATTCTTCTGCTAAGTGGAAGTGGGTCTAACCATTTTCCTCTTTGTATGAAAATTTTATTAGGTATTGTGCCTCATCATTGTCCTTTCAAATTTGAATTGACTTGGAGCACCCAAACTTATTTTTCACCTTTGCTTCATGGTGGTTAATGGACCCACAAGTGGAAGGATTTGTAATGTTCCACTTCTCTCAAAAGCTAAAGCATATCAAGAAAAGTGTTTCTATTTGGAATAGGGAGGTTTTTGGCAATATTTTTGTTGAAAAGGCACAAATCTCCTTGGCTTGGGAAAATAGTTGCTCCTCCATTTAGAAGTCCAACCTCACAAAGGCTCTTTTGGATAATAGAGTTGCCTTCTTGCCTATCAAGAGGAAGTTTTGATAAAGGAAGAATTATTTCAGTAACAAAAATCTAGGAATGAATGAACTAAGGATGGTGACCAAATTAGTACATCCACTCTAATACTATTTTCAGGCAACAAGTTAATTGTTTTTCTCTTTTAGGTCCTTTTAAAGCTGAAAACTTTTTTCAACAATGGAAATTACCTTGGAAGTGGCAAGATACTTTTAACACCTTTTCACTATGGAGAAAGCTCTTAATGATGCTTAGATTGTGGATTTCCTTCACTACATTCCCAACTTGATCTCAAAAGAGGATATTATCCCTACTCATGAGGTGATTCATAACCTCTCCCACTCAAATACTTGCAAGATGGTGATCAAGCTAGGCATTGTGAAAGCCTATGATAGGTTGTGCTGGTCCTTTCTCTTTGTGACCTTGGTAGCTTTTGGTTTCTATAAAGCCTAGATCATCTAATCAATGGATGTACTCATTAAGGCCTAGTTCTCAATCCCTACGATGGTAGTCTAGCCAATTTTTTCTCTCATGGCATTCGTAAAGGGAACCCTCTTTCCCCATACCTTTTTATCATCATGGCTAAGGCCCTCAAACACTTCATTAAGAGCTATTGCTCTATTGACTTGCTTCAAGGAATTTCTCCAATGGTAGGCTTGGATCCTATTTTACACTTGCACTTTGTGGATGATACTACTTTGTTTGGTGCGGAATCAATTGCAAAGACTTCTACCTTCAACTATATTTTAGTATTTAGATTGTTATGGTCTAAGTTGTTGATCAAGTATGCCAATACAACAATTTTTTGTTCCAAGTTTGGTACAACTAAGTATCGCTATACTATAAGTAAAATTATATTATATAAAAACATTCATAATAACTATATAAATATAAAACGAATTAAAAAAAAACTATATAAACATAAAATATATTAAAAAAATTAATAAATAACATATAATTTTATAAATGTCTAAGGGGTTGTGGTCAAGTGATAGGATATCTTGGTCTCTAGTTGGAGATCAAGGTTCAAATCTCCCCAAGTGACATCCTAGCATTGATAAGCATGCTAATGTAGAAATCTTGCTTCAATCAACTGATAGAGTTGTAGTCCCGCAAGTCTAGTGACACATGCTAGAGCTACAAAGGAGGGAGTAAGGAGTAGTAGTTGCCCTATAGGAGACCGAAGGTGAGAAGCATTCAAGCTAGAAAGGAACACTAAAGGTGATCGCGTTCAACCCAAAGGAGCAAACTAAGGGAAAAGGAAAAAGATAGTGGAGACAAGGCGAAGGTGAAATGTATTCCTTGGAAGAGGAGATGTGAAAAAGGAAGAGCGTTCAAGCTATAAGAGTGCAATCGAGGAGGATTTGAGAGTGTTAGTCCTACCAAAGAGGAATTAGAGGGGATGCTAGATAAGAAGAAGAGCATAAAATCCTCGCAAGTTGAATTGTAAGTAAAAAGTAGTATCCTTGCTAGAAGAGAGTTGTAATTGTAGTAGTATCCCCACCGATAGAGCATTAATTAAAGTGGTATCCTTGCAAAGAACTTGTACGGGATGTAGGACCCATGAATAAATGCCAACAATTTCATGGGTGGGGCCCCAATAGAAACACCAACTAATTAATCTAAAAAATATATAATTTATAAATAATAAATGCATATATGATTTTATAAATATGTTTTTATTAAACTAATTAATTATTACGAAATAAATATATTATAAAATAAAAACCTAATAACTTGGATTATTTAAAACAAATGGCAAGTCTAGCATCCACCATCAAAATAAAATTCAAATAGATAAAAACATGGTAGAGACCCAATAAGGCATGGACATAGTTATAAAACATGAAATAACACTGACTATCAAATTACACAAGTGTAAGGGATGTGTGAAATAAAAATAGCATCTTCTTCTATTTCCATCAACTTCTCCACATCCTATGGCACATAGACACAACCTCCACTATAGAAGGCAATTGCAAATGAACTACTCACAATGATGCTTCAAAATGCCTTTTGTTGAGGTGAAGCAACTACAACACCACTCAATAAAATCAACATCACCACCTACTTTGGCTTTTTTTAGTTTTGGTGTCTTTTAAAATCCTACATGGCTCAACCAAGGCACTATCGTGCCAAGTACCCTCTACGCATGCCCTATCCATCCCCAAGGCACTCTCACTCCCATTCACAAGCCTATCCCATCTAATACAACAAGCCCAATTCCCAAAGTACTCGATAATTGAGGTTATGGCGAGGTTTCAAGATAATCTTATTAATGTGCACAAATCCAAAATTTTCTTTTTAATGTGGCCTTGCACGCTCATCACATAATTTGTGATGTTTTGGGCTTTCATTCCTCCTCCATCTCGAGCAAATATTTGGATTTTCCCTTATTTGTGAGGATTAGTTGAGCATCTATAAGGCAGGAAACAATGGATAGGATTCAACAAAAGTTGGCAACTTGGAGAGGTACATGGTTAAGTTTGATTGGACAACATCTCAAGATAAAAGTTGTCCTTCAAGCTATTCCTATATACCTCCTTTCAATTCTCTCTATACAAAAAGATGTATTAAATCAAATTACTAGTATCTATAAGAATTTTTTGTTACAAGGTACCATTCAAGAACATAAATTTCCTCTTTAAGTTGGAAGAAAGTGTATTGTGCTAATTCTTAAGGACGTGCTAGGGTAAAGGATCTACCTCTATAGAATTTGGTTGTCCATGCCAAGTTAGCATGGCATTTTCTTTCAAGACCTTCTCTAGGTTGTGCTATTTAAACACAAATACCTTAGTGTCCAACTTGCTCTCGCCCTATTTGTTGAAGACAATTCCCCAGAGGTTTTTGTATTTGGAATTTCATGATTTTGGCTCAAGATGTGCTTTCTAACCATCTCACTTGAAATCTAGAAGATGGTGAGTTGACGAACTCTTGGTATGATTCTTGGATGGGCATGGTGAGTTGGTGAAATTCTAGCATAATTCTTGGACAGGCATGGTGAGTTGGTGGACTTCTAGCATAATTCTTGGATGGGCATGGTGAGTCAACGGACTTCTAGCATAATTCTTGGATGGGCATGGTGAGTCAATGAATTTCTAGTATGATTCTTGGATGGGCAACCCTCTTCTTTGTAATTGAGTTGAGTTGGAGGAAGCTAAAGATGTTTCTTCCAAACTATGGGGTTTGAAAATGACACATTTTTGGGAGGTCTTTGCAAGAGATGGAATTATGGTAAAATCCTAGAAGAATGTCAATGTGCTACTTGCTCCACATGAGAAACATAATCTCCTTTCCTCTCTTGTTGCAAAGGTGCATTCCACAACTTTCTCCTCAAGGTGCTATTAGGTGGGTAGTGGATCCTTGCAGAGATTATAAAGTCGAAGCTAGTATGCTCTTCAAAAAAAAAAGCATCTTCCTCCTTTGCAAGCTTGGCCTATTTGAATGATTTGGTGTAAAGAGGCCCCTCCTAAGTGTAATGTTTATGCTCTTCTTCTAAATAAACATCTTCCTCCTTTGCAAGTGTGGCCTATTCAAATGATTTGGTGTAAAGAGGCCCCTCCTAAGTGTAATGGTCTAGAAGCTTTGATTAAGATCTTTACTTATAAAAATATAATTAAAAAAGGATTTTTTGACCCTTCTCAACATGTTATGTGCAAACAAGCATCTAAATCAATGGATCATCTCCTCTTGCATTGCTCCTTTTCCTAACATTTAGCATTTCCTCATTAGCCAACTCAACCTATGGTGGGTCTTCCTAGCTACTATTTGCCAACACATCTATAGTTGGCCTCTAGATTCTACTCAGTTGACAACTTTGTGGAAGACCATGTTGCTCAATTCTCTTTGGAAGCTTTAGCTATAGAGGAATCATAAAATTGATATGAAGATGGAGCTCCCTACACATCAAAGTTGGGCTCAAATTGAAATTTCAATTGTGAAATATATGAAACCTACTCTGCTAAAGTTGTGAACTCTCTAAAACAAGGAGAAAGAAATTCTTAACAATTAGAAACTCCACTCCCTTACCCATGCTTCTCCCCTTAATGGGAGAATGGCTCCAAAGTTGTTAGTGTTCACAAGGCTACTTGTTGGTCTCCTCCTTAATAGAGTTTTTTGAAGCTAAATTTTGATGGAGCTACTTGTGGAAATCCCAATATCACCGAGGCTAGTGCTCTCGTTTGAGGTTTCAAGGGACATTTCATTGAAGGTGGTTCTTTTTTCCTTGGATTCAAGACAACTAATAAGGTCAAATAGGAGGCTATGATTCATGGTTTTTCTCTAGCTATTTCACTTCAATGTCAAAAGTTGGTAATTTCAGACGATTCGAAGAATGTTATTGATGGGCTTTCTTGTGGCTCATGTCTCAATTGGTGGCTTCACAGCCTATTGGGTGAAGCTAAAGTTTTATGCAAGTGTTTTTGAGGATGTTAGCTTTAATCATTGTTGTCAGATAAATAATAGTGTTGCTGATTTCCTTGCCAATTGGGGTGTCGATCAAGTGCCCTTTTTTGCCTTAGTTAGCAATTGTTTAGACACATGGAAAAGTCGTGAGAAATATTTAGGTAGTACACAAACAAGATGATTTTGTGTCTTTTGATGTCATCCATTGGGTCTACATGTTTTTTTCAATTTTGCTATGATTTCTTCCCACTAACAATGGTCCTTAAATGAGTTGTCTTGCTCATTCCTTGTGTGGCATTTGTCATTTTTCTCAATATGCACATGGTTTTGTCATGTGGTGAGTGGTTGTGGTGGTACTTTATTCAATGGAAAAAAACTGATGTGGTGGCAATAGGCATGACCCATATCACCATGGGAAGCTTTTTGACCATTGTATCAAGAAGATTTTCCAATGACTAGATAAAATGTCACTCAATTTGGTGAAGAGTTCTTAGGGATGGTTTATGTGGAGAATGGCAAGTCTTTACATTCCCAAGAAACTATCATGAAATATTTCCTTGCAAAGATTGTGAAAGCCATTTTGCCAGAGGATGTTTTTGTATGGGTGGTGTTAGGTTTAGTGGAGCTACATCACAGAGAGGAGCTAGATGGGGTGGTGCGCTTAGTGGCAACCCCTCCAACCCAACCCATTGTTGTTGCGGCTAACTCTACCAATGAGATCAATATGCTTTCTCAACAACTTTCAATGATTCACCATTTTACAGAAAGCCCACATTCTTTCTACTTGGATTTAAGGAATGCTATTAGTCACTAGGTTGTATCTCATATGAATGGTATTCTTGAAGTCACCATCTCTTCCAACTCGCAAGATATAGATGAGAATAAGGTTGTTCAATAGGTGTTTCTAAGCTCTAGCTAATTAAGGTCTAACCCTATAGGCTGATCCAAAGTTGGTGGTGGTTAGTTCTCAAAAGGTCAATCCTCACATGATATGTATGAGAATAAGACTATTCGATAGGTGTTTCTAGCTCTAGCTAATTAAGATCTAACCCCTTAGGCTGATCCAAAGTTTGTGGTGGTTAGTTCTCAAAAGGTCACTAGCAAGGTGACTTTTGGTTAGTTGTTTGCAGATGAAGATGGATGGTGCAATGGTATAGCTCATTGTGGTGGCAGTGCTAGTAGTGGCAATTAGGGGTCAGCTTAGAGCTCTATTCTTTTCTGACCTAATTTTTTGTATCTTGGTTCTTGTTGGTACCCAAATTTGTTACCCCCAAAAAACTTCAATTATGTGTAGCCAAATGTCAAGTCATTTTTGTCACATCAATGTCCAATATCTTATCTTTCATGTCAAAATGGTTAAGTCCTTAGGTGTTGGTCTGTCTTGGTCTACTAACAATATATGTAGGTTGCTTGTCACAAAGATTATCAAACTACAAATCTTGAAGAAGGCTCCAAAAGCAATCATAAAAAGAATGGGTGAAGTTCAAAGAAAGCCTATGATGGAAAATACCATGCATAGACAAGAAGAATTGAGGCTAAGGCAAATCTTCTTTGGCACATTGAGACAAAATCATATATGAGGATAATCTCCCAAGCATAAACTTGTCACTTCAGAAGGTTCAATATTCAAGACAAGAAGTTTCAGTGAAGTCTAGAGATCAAACTTTTTATTTTTTAAGAGTTTCTATTCTTAGAAAGAGTTATTTTTTTGCTTCATGAGTTTATACTTATAGAAAGTCCTTTTTTTTTGTTTTTTTTTGTTTGTTGGCAAAAAATAGTAGATGGCAATGTTAGAAGGTCAACAGTACAAATTCAAGCTTCATCAAGCAAAAATGGTTTCAAGAGGCAATAAAATGATACAAAACTCGTCAAAGTCAAAGGTTTTATGGCATGCCATTCAAAAAGAAAAAAAAAAGCAATTTTAATGAAAGATTAAATTTTTCTACAAAATCATCAAAAAGCACTCCTAAGCACCCATGGCTTGTTCCTTTTTAGTGACATGTTTTAAAATCTTCAATTTTGGCATCCATTGGGGAAAATTTGTGATGAGCATCAACTTTGTTTTTGGCATTTGACGCATGGAATTCCTAATTTGACATCCATCAAGGAAAATCCCCAATGAGCACCAAAATTGAAGTAACTCAAAATTGGCATCCACATAAGCAAATTCCTAATGAGAATCATATTAGAATGTTTTATGATGCTAAAATAAATCGGCACCTAAGTGTTTCTAGACATCAAAATGGCATGTTTTTCTTGCCAAAACAAAGTGTGGGAAACAAAGCAAAAGTGGTGCCCAAGTAAGTATATGGGCCTAAGTGAAACACGAACAACAATCAAAGCAAAATAAAGGTGAAAAGACAATGATTTTGAGCCCTCCATTCAAAGTGATGCCCAAGATGAAGCAAATCAATACCTTATTATTATTTTGAAATGAAGATCAATTAAAGCAAATTAAAAACAAAATTAGAAGATCAAAGCCCTCGACTCAAATGGAAGCTCGAGAAGAAGAAATAGAAAAAAATAAAATTTTATATTATTTTCAAGGGATGAGAATAAAGTTGCTTTCAAAGCAATTATTTAGCTATTTTTGAAACTTCATGAAGTTGTAGCTAAAGGCTATAAATATACATCTTTTACGCATTAATTGTAATGAGATTCGATGCCAAACTTATGTTGCAAAAATTGTCGTTCAAACTCTAAATCAATTTAAATTGTTTTTATTGTTTTTTGTGTAAAAAATGTGAAGTTGACGCTTGCTTATGCTGCCAAGACTTCCATTCAAGTCCAATCCCAAGTGTCGTAATCGTTCAAGGAAGAATCCAATTAATAAGAAGATCAATGTTAAATTTGGAGATACTAAAATTTGAATCCATGAAGTAGCTTTGAATGTTTTCTGATAATTTACTGTCTTTATCCATTCTTCTTTGTAAAGTGTTATTTCCATGTGTTATGTTTTCTTCAAGGTCAAATTAATTGTTGATACAACTCCAAAGATCTTTGTTTTAATCTTTGGGTAGTATTTTTGTTTACATCTTAGCTGTCATAAATTGAGAAAATTTATTAGTGACAATAGAGTTCTTCAAATTCTCGTGCTCTAGCCTCTGAGATCAAATACAAATAGGCAAAGTTTGCTTGTTTATTTTATCTTTATGCAAAACTCCAAAGAACAAATTGTATGGTATTCATATGAAATATTCCGAGCCAATTTTTTTTTTTCGTTTTGCAAATTACATATTACAAACAAGTGCACGCGTTAAGGTTAGCAACTAAACCAAAACATGCTGAAGCAACTCTAACCAGAATGTACACCAGGATCCCGATGTGGGCAAGGTGTGAGCATTGGTCAAAGGATCTAAATCAAATTGCTTATGCAGGAACTCTAACCAAGAATGGCGCCGATGATGGCGAGCATATGGTCAGAGGATCTTCTACACTAAGTGCTGAAAGGGAACTCGACACCAAGTATGTGCTACCCAATCCAGTATGGAGTGAGGGGCGACCATATGGCGGAGTGTTACAAAGTACAATGCTTGAAAGAAATACTGAAAGCTGAAAGTACTCAACACCCAGAATGTGCTTGCTAACCCAGAGTGGGAAAGTAGCTACCATAGGGCGGAGATGTAACTATTACAAAATAACTTCAAATGAAAGTGAGCATTACAAATCAGAATTGGACAAGCTTGATAATCACTGCCAGTACTACTGTCAGTTTACAAAATGAGAATCATTCGCCTGTCAAGAGCATAGAATTTGGAAAGATTAGCATTACAACATATTAAGGATTCCCCTTGGCTTGATTCAAGATGCCAAATCAATAACTCTCACAAGGACTGAAATAATACTTCTGATTTTCTCAAATCTGCACTTTAAGTTTTAAACCAGCAACCTATGAAATTACCCATATGCTCATATCTCACTTATAACTCACTCAAAAAGCATGAACTCTGATGCATAATATTCCTAGTATGATGGCGCTCAAGCTAGCAACCAAAAGCAGACTTAAAATGCAACTATCACTCAATGCACAATTCCCAAGACAACTGAAAAGTACGGCCCAGCTGAAAGAGGCAATTTTCTTTTAAAAATTACAGCCTTCACTTAAAATTCTATAACCTTGGGAATAGGGTCGGCCTCTACAAACAGAAAGGATAAGACAATACCCAGAAGCAATATTTTTGTCTTTTTTGATTTATGAAAGAAAACTACAATCTGCTGTAACAAATAATGCAATTTCACGAAAAATTCTAATATGCAAAACTGAAACAAGGAAGCTACAAGCTGATTACAATGCACTAATCTCAAAGCAAACTCACAAACTAGACTAAATCACCACTAGTCGCTGTATTGCAAGCAAGAAGCGATGCCCGAGCTAGGAGGCCTTCATTCCCCGAAGCAATTCCAGAGCCAAACCGGCAGCATAACAATACTGTAGACAAAAGATGCCAAATGATGATCAAATTCTTCCTTTTATAATTTCTCGTTGACTTCTTGAAACCCTAAACTCCTCTTCAAGTCAAAAACCCTAATCTCTTGCAAAGATGGCGTTCATTTCCTTCAAGCTCAATATTGACTTTTTAAACAAAATCAATACTTTAATAAATGCGTCCACTCCATAGCTTGATTTGACTTTGGGTGAAATATAAATTATAAAATAATCTTTAATGAAGGCGCCTCCCTCAAAAAGACCACTTTTCAAAACAACATAAAGTCAACAGACTAGGCCAAGGGGGTCAACGTTAAAATATAACATTAAAACGTGACTTTTAATTAAATAGCTCAACTTATATCTCCAATTGTGCCCCGAAGCCATAAATGAGCAAGCCAACTGATCAAACTGAAGCAGGAAGTCAACCATGCTGAACCCAACTAAAAAACTGCCAAAAATAGAATTTACTAAAAATAGTAAATTCCAGAAAATGCTCAGAATGCCGAGATGAACATACCACTGCGAAGCTCTCTGAAAACCCAGAAAGAATCCGCCATTGAATCCACCAACTTCGAGCAAAGACATCCTTAAAAATAGGAAACCCTAATTTACCTTCCGACTAGCCTACGGGTCTCCGTAATAGGCCAACGGTCACTGAAAAGGTCAGGCTTGAGACGGGGACATTACATCATATTGGCATGCTCATTCTCATTTTAGATTTTAGAGTAGATTAAATCAAGGAGCTTCCCCTATGAATTTGAAGAGAGGTTTTCCTCATCCATTACTAAGTTTTGAGTTGTCATGAAAGTGACAAATTAAAACATCAATAGTTCTCCTAGGTTTGTTATGTAGTTTTGGCCTTTTGGTTTTCTTCTACTAGTTTATGTTTTAAACCTGATTGGCTCTTGTCTTTAGTCATGTATTTTGTAATCTAGTTGTTTTTGCTTTTTAGACGGGGATCCCTATAGAACACTCAAAAATGTAATCAATGGAAAAAAAAAGTATTCAGTTAAGACAACATAAACGAATTAAACATAACATAAACGGGAGGAGCTCAAATTGGTGGATAGAAAGTTTAAGATTCAAATCTTTCCTCCCTTTTAATCACTTTGTAAGAAAAAGTTAGATATGGAACAACATAGGCTTGCTTGCATTATATGATTATAAAACATGCAGGTATGTAGAACTCAATTGACAAGAATCCTAAAAGGGTCATTACCTTTTGACTTAAACCGTGTCATACAGATTCCACATAGAAGCAATTGTTGTTGTGGAAAACTTTAGAGCCATTTTAAAATTATGTTTTGTATCAAGCTTCACTGCATATATTTTAATTTCTGAATGACTTGGCACCTCTATGCTTCACTTCATACATTTTAATTTCTCAAAGGACTCGGCACCTCCATGCTTCACTCTCTACATTTTAATTTCTCAAGGGCTTAGCACCTCAATTCTTCATTTTAGGTCTTAGCACCTTTCACAAGAGTGTAGCATCTTTCTCATTCATTTTACAGGAGCATACAGCCATATGCCTCATTATGTCAGCCTTCAGGCATACATAGCCTTTAGGACTCACAAAAACTGAAAGTGACCAAAATGAAAACTATTCTAGCAAAGCTAGTGAAAGTTTAGCAAGATCCTACAATACCTTAAAAAAATAAGATGCATTTTCATCAAGATAATACATAAGATATAAAACAACATTTCAATAATTCATATCTTCACTAAACGGAATACCCATGGTTGCTCTCTAGCCTCTTTATTTAAATACAAAGCTAAAACATTTGACTCCTACCAAGAAGACCTTTAACATTCTAATGAAAATGCAACATAGGCTGATCCCAAAACCAAAAATGAAGATAACAAAAGAACGTCAGGCAATAATATAAAACATCAAGATTTTCCTCTTGGTGAAGTCTATATTGGCAAATAAAATACTATCCTTAGAAAATGATCTGCAGTCTATTTCCAGCCATGCTCCTTTATTGACAGCTCCACATGTTCTTCTTGATAAAGACTTACAAGCAACCAACCACACCAATAGGGCTCCTGCCATGTTAATTATTCATGGTATACTGGAAAACATACCTACAGGATTACCACAAATCATTCACATTTTTTCAGGTAGGCTCCTTGACTGACACCTCAACATGTTCCTCTTGTTGATGTTTTTGCTAGCAAAGAAAATTCAACACTGATTAGAAAATAATCTATGGCCTCTTTGCAAGAACGCTCCTTCATTGACAGCTCGACATGTCGCTTTTAATTAAGACTTCCTCAGCAGAGAGCTACACCAATGGCTTCTACCCTGTTAATTCTTAGTGGCATATTAACACATCTATATGTGGCAAAACTAAACAAATCCATATTCTTCATTGGCTTGGGCAATGACGCTTTCATAATCTATGCAGTAGTATGCAACTTAAACCAGTGACTTTCTCCCATCTTCATGAAAATAAATGAGAAAATTAATCCAATTTCTTTCCACTTTTAGTGCAGATTTAACCACATTAAAAGACCACTGCTCTTATAGGGAGAGGAATTAATTAGGCCACATGTCGTCATGGAAAGATATATTTGTTATTCATATTTCATCACATTTTTACATTTGTAATGGTGATAAATGCTTACCTTGCACTTTTCATATTTGTTTTGGACTCAATTTGGCTCAGTTAACCTTTAGACAGTAACAAGCATACAAAGGTCACATTTTCAGCTGAGAGTGGACACATGCCCAAGCCTTATCTGTTCCAACCTGCACTTATTCCCAAGGACCAGTCCTGACCTTCAGTTTACCCTTTCCTGCCACAAGTCAAGGCCATAGTCACGGAAGTGATCTAGATCACTTTCCACACTCTCAGAAATGATCTCTTAACTTTTAAAATTTGAATTTGAATCTTATGCCAACCAAAGGCGTGAAAGTATTTCGTATAACGCTTGGTGTTGTATTTAAAAGGGTATCCATACTTCATTTTAGATCATCCAATTATCATCATCTAGATCAAATCATTACATGCCAGACCTCATTCTTAGAACCTTCAAATGTTATTTGCACACATTGTCAGGAAGCATTAAAGAATCTGCAACGCACAAGCATCCAGGGCAGCTTGCATGTTTGAGGGTCTTGTCCTTGATCCTTTATCTAGCTGTTAAATCGGTATCCTTACAAGGTTTTACACAAGGGAAGCAATTATCCTTGCCTAGGGCAAACCAGCAAAACCAAAAACTAGTTTTTATGCAAAGGCAATCTAAGGACATCAAGTCACGCTTAAAGCAACATTTGGAAAGTTTGCAGAGATTAGACCCACAGTTCCAGATCAGATCTGGTCAGATCCACACTTGTGGGACTGATTCTGTAGCCATGAAAGAGAAACAAGGGTATGGATAGAACACCTACTGATTCCAAAGCATTTATCTGATCATCACTGACATCCCTGCATAATTGTCAAATCATATTCTATCGTCTGTCACAGTATTTCCACCTAGGTATCAGTATCATTATTTTATTATTTTATTTTACAAAGCATTTAATTTAGAACAATTATTGCAACACCAGCCTTTTTAATCTAGGGTAGATTCTGAATGCTTACAAAGCTATTTATTTATTTACCCTAGATTTATGTAAAGGGGATTTTATTCCTTATTTATTTACCCTAGATTTTATTGCTTACAAGTATAATAGCTTTCAAACTTTTGTTACATTTTGTGTAAGCAACTTATTTTGCAGCCTTCCAATTGAAACAGATCTTGATTTTGTAACTATCGATCAAAAGTCAATCAACTGCACTTAGATAAGGATCATTCAAAAGACCTAGCCAATGTTATGTAAGCACTCATCATATATCTTAATACAATTCAAAGTATTTTCTACTTGGTGTTTATTAGGGTCCTATTTGTGTCATTCATCTCAGTTTTTTTGAGTGTATCTAAGTTGCCACAACGAATGACTCCTCTTTATTGAATTAGGATAAGTAATAAGCACTCATTTAATATTTGAGAGGAGTGGAAGGGGAAGTTTCTTCAGCTTCAATCTGTGTTTGAGGGCAATAGGTCCATTTTTAATGTACGGATACAAGATAATTAGCCTACATCTTCTAACTTCTATCAATACGTTGCTTAAACAACATGCAATAAGATGAAAAAGCCACAAAAATTCAAAATGGATACAAAAGAGGTCATTTATACAAAATGCAAGAATATAAAAAAGCAACAAACTGAAAATCTCATCTGGGTTTAATAGTCAAGAAGTTTCCAACTCAATTCATGCGATAATATGATGGCAGTAATGTTGGCGTTTAAATTCGCACCTCTGGAATGCGGATTTGAAAACGGACAGCTATGCACAGATAAACTGCTCTTCAAATTAGGAGGGGAAGCTCCCTCTTGCTGATGGTGTTTGAAAGAAAGTAAACTAAAACTAAGTTGCCTATCTTTTTGATCAGCTTAGAGCACAAGGTTTTTTAAACACAAATGCCGCAGCTGAGATTTTCTGAAATAAGAAGTTCAACTACGACTAACTTAAACTAAAGACGTTCCTAACCTCTCAAGTAATAGCAGAGCAAGAGAAGTTAGAAATTAACAAGGTAGATTCTCTGACAAAAATACTTCAATAATCTCTCTTTCAATGAACACCTACACACTTCACTGCAAGCTGAAATAAAGATCATAAAAGTAGAACACTGATAACGGAAATCTGAGATTTTAGACCAAGGCAAAAGAGGCTCATGATTTTATTACTCAAATCTCTAACACAAAGCTCACTTCTAACATGCCTTGAACAAGAAATTGCAGCTAAGGAGGCTTGCAAACTTATTCTTAACACAATAGAAAACAGCAATCTCACTAACTCCTTGTTGGCTAAAGAGGCTCAACAATTTGCTTATCACAACACAAATGAACAATACTTGAGCAACAAATAGAAGGCACAATAGGCTCAGCGTTTTGTTCTCACTAGCACGGTTTAACTAAGTGAACTGAAACTGAAAAACAACTTGCTGCAATTCAGGCTCGCAATTTGCTATGACAATAACCGTTAAAGAAACTAAATGAGCAAAGGCTCTTATTTATAGAGAAGCAGAGGAGTAGGGAACCCTAAAATCTCCTTGCTTTCACAATCTAGGGCTTGCTCAACAAGCAAGCTTTATTACTAAATCTAGAAAGAAGATAACATCTAAAACCTAGTAAAAAAAAAGGGGAAACGCCAACTATTACATCTTATCTTCTTTCTATCCTCAAAGAATGGATAAGGATTATTCCAAGAATAGAAAGAAAGCGGGAAAGAAAGCTTCTAGAAGAAAGCTGCTTTAAAGCTTGATCACATCCGCTAGGAAGTTAGAAATTGTGTCCCGATTCGGTGCATCTATGCCATCAACAGCAAAACACCGCTTTTCAAGAATATCTTCAGCATCTGCAATGGATCTCAGGAAATCTTCAACCTCATTGGCCGCTTTATCGAACTTTGCTGACATCACTAAAATATGGCCTATCCTTCCGCCAACTGGACTGCAATTGTGAACAACACTCTGGAACTGATTTTGCACCTCCTCAAGCCCGACGTAGGAACCGTCTTCAAGACTATACTGAGAGGGGATTTCTATGACGAATTTGCTGATGAAAAGAAGAGCTTCAACCACCCTTTGTCTATAGGTGATGAATTCTTCGGATATCCTCTCATAAGTTTTAACTTTGAAAACATGACGCTCTCTCCAAGCAAGGATTTGTCTTTTGTGCTCCTTTGAAACTGCTGAACCGTAGGCTGTGTCTAAATCAGCAATGATAATCTCATTCCTAGGTTTTACTTCAGCCAATGTTGTTCAAATCCTTGGATGCCTTGACGAAGCTCATGAGCGTTTTCTCTCAACTGGAACATCCGAGCCAAGATCTCCTTTCCTCTGACAATGAAGCTCTCGATCCACTCCTGAGTCTCTTTCCCACATATGACCAGCTGTCTTAACTGATGGTGATCAGCTGGTGTCTCTAAGACCTGGGGCAGCAACTGGGTTGCTTGTGAAGAACCACGAGCAAGGTTAGAAATGAAAAGCTTAAGCTGCTGATTTTCAGCCTTGAGGGCTGCCTTGTCTTCTCCATCTTTAAGCACTCTTTCATGAAGGTTTTCGGATACAACTTTGAAGAGACTCAAATCTGCATGTCTGGTATTTCTACCGAGATTAGCCTTGACCATGACAAAATCATCCATATTTACCTCATCCCTATTCTTATCTTCTGGGGGCACTGCAGTCTCCACGACAATCTCGTTATCAGGATTCCTATCAAAATGAACTTGCTTCTTTGCCTTCTTCTTAGGAGGTTCCTGATAGATGTTATCGAGATCATCAACACTCACTTGATATGAAGGCCTTCTCCTAACCCTTCCTAAGGAGTTCTCAAGCCAAGACACAGTAGTATCTTTACTAACTTCCTCAGGAGGTACTGCTGCAATCTCTTCATCATCTTCAATATCAAGATCAATGTGAATTGGTGAAGAACCCGTCAAAGGTACATAAACATATGTTGAAGGTGGCTCCTCTGCTTCATTTTGAGGTACGGGCTCGACATGAGGAACTTCTGAATCAATTGTAGGTTGTTCCTGTATGACTATGCCTGAGAAATCCAACCTTCTTTTTACATTTTTATTTGATCTACAACCTTTGACGCCATCTTGAGACTGACTTTTACCCTTTCCTTTCGACTGTGTTCTAGAAGAAGAGGGAATGATCCTTGGCGGCTCTGCTACTGGAATGGAGTTCTTCCTTTTAAGCACTAAGAAAACCTTACTATACTCAATGACTTGTCTTGTTCTGTCTTCAACTGAAAGAGATTCCTTGTTTGCCCAATTAACTTGCAGAAGAGGCTGATCCTCGATTCGTTTCTGAGTGTACATTGGTAGAAGAACATCTTCATCATCATCAGAGAGCCCTTCTATATCTTCATTTAAACAATCTTTCATCTGATGGAGAGTTAGCCTATTGTAGCTACGCCTTCGTACTTCAAACTCATCTACACAGTTAGCCCAAAAATCTTCAAGTGCGGCTATATGATTGTAGTTCTTTTCCAACCGGCCAGCGTAGACACCATGAGGATCAAATGATCTCCTCTCGCTGTACGATTTGAGGCCGAATTTATCTAACTCTTCTCCAATTGTCCTGGCATCTGCGGCAGTCCTGCATGTATAAATACCCAACCCTAATGGAAAGTGAAAGAGGGTTTCTTTCTATTTCTCAAGACTGTGTGGACACCGTGAGCCTGCCTCAAGAATTCCATGAAGATGACCTCATCTGACGGATACCTTGGCAACATGAGCGGAGCACCTGAATAACCATAAACCCTGAGATAGGTAAAGGTAGGAAACTGTATAAACCAATCCGCCCATTCCGCCATTGCTGTCTTGGCAACTGAAGAAATGCGGACGTGCAATTCATTGTCTAAGTCTCGCACTGTGTACATCAAGAATGCCTCGTTCACCCTCTTGTAGTGGTGCAACGACTTTATGAATTCCAACTGGGGATAATAGTTATATATGTGTTGTATGCTCAACGACCCCTCGGTGTTCAATCCTCTGAATTGACCTTGATAGGCCACCAGGTAGACTAGATATGACACCATGTGGAATACATGAAACTGAAAGTATTCTGTTATTTGTTGATGTAGGCAATCACTAATCAAAGTAGGCCAATCATAAAACTTGGTCTTTTTCATAATGTGAGGTATGGCATAAAACTTCCAAGGTTGGAACTTGGTGGCATCTTCTAAGCCAGTGACCCTGTTGAGCAAAGTGATGATGATAGCAACCTTGTCCTTGAACTCTCCTCGCCCGACATTCTTGGGTAATGTCTTATGTTTTTCTTTCATCCATCTCTGTGCAATCTTCTTGCTATATTTATCTTTATGCATATTCCACATCCTTTCACATTCATCCCTTGAAAGAGTTACGCTTTCAGGCCACGAGGGAATGGAAAAACACTTTTCGACCATATCAGGCTTTAGACTGCAAATCAATCTACCATCTGCTGACTGGATCTCCCTAGTAGCCGGGTTGTAATGCTTAATGCAAGTGATTACGAACTCAAGGCTCTGAACTGATATAGGAATAGACGCTGCTGCAAGGAGTCCAGAATGACCCAGGTTCTTGATTGAGGTGTTGCCTGCTCTCTCCAAGGCATGTAGATCGAACACCGGTTTGACATGATGCAAGTTTGTCTTAGCTGTTTTGATATAATTGTGAAAGAGAATTGATTCGGACTTGAAAACATTAGGAGTGTATTCCATTTCAGAAAACTTGAAGAATGACTGTAAACTCGCCTTGGTTTAGACAAGTCTTGAACAATTTCTATTTTTAGAATGCTGATTTTTTTGCGCTCCAACGGACGAATTTTTGAGAAATTTTTCTGAGATATGGGTTTTGTTCAGAATATCGATACAAGACAACCCAAATCGTCCGTTTTTGAAAATTTTGAATTTTGCTTGAAAAAGCAGCAAACCCTAATTTCTTCAATTTTTCCCGAAAAAAGCTGGCATCTGGGTTTTGTTCAGAACATGAATAGAAATGGACCCAGTTGATTGGATTTGCAAAACCCTGGCGTTTGATCGAAAAAGCAGCCAACCCTAGGTTTTTGAACTTTCTTGAAAAAAGCTGCAATATGGGTTTTCTTCAGAAGACTGATTTGAAAGGACCCAGATGGTTGAAATTTGAATGCACTGAGGTTTTCACTGACATGCAAAATAAAAGCACTTGTTGCAACTTGATGAAGTTCTTGAAAAATTCTTCAGAAGATTGAGGCAAAAAGACCTAGATGACTGAAAAATTGAAAGCCTTGGCCTTCTGCTTGAAAAGTTTGATCTTCTGGAACAAAAAATAATGAAAAAGCAAGGGTTTATGCTTGCTGGTCTGAAAAATCTGATGTAAAACCAGCAACCATGGATTCTTGAATCACCAAAAATCTTCAAACTTGCTGCTCCAACTTTCTCCTCTGGATGCTACCTGCAAAAATAATGAAAAATACATTGAAAAGAAGTTTTAAATAGACTTAGGTTTTGATTTAGGTTTTGCTTTCTTTTTGCTTTTATTTCAAAACCCTAAATCTCAGCCTCTTGAACTTGGACGCCATCCTTCTCTTCTTGCAAATTTTGAAATTTTGAAAATTCGAAAATTCTCTAAGGCATGAAACTTTGGGCGCCTTTCTTCAAGAGGGGCGCTTATTTTCACCAGTGTTAGTCAAAATTTTGATATTTTCAACTTTTCTCCATTTTGGCATGTTATTTCGCCACTGATTTCCCGTTGACAGACCAACCCGACATGCGAGCTGAGTGGTTCACGGCGGAGCTTGACTGATTCTGAGAAAGATGTTCTGGAGGCACCTCCGGCTAAAAACTTGATTTTGACCTTCGAATTCATGGAATGCTTTTCCTTCTAGGGGCGCTCAACTTCTTTAGTGTTAGCCATTTTCCTGATTTCCGAGTTCTTCCTTCTCTTATGATTTTCTGATTAATCCTTGATTTCGGGAGCAACACTGATCTGACTGACTATCTGAATGTTTCGTTGGATAGCCAGACTAATTTTGGTGAGGCCTTCTTGGATGCTACTTCTGCAAATTCCATCATTTGAAGGCTTTAAAGTTTGGGCGCCCTTCCTCAACTGGGGCGCCCAGTTCTACCAGACTTAGAAAAATTTTCAATTTATTCATGTCTTTCACTTCTACAGGCGATCTTGTTGAATTTTGAGCTCCGGGTGTCGGATTGATGAATGTTTGGACTCGTTGCGAAGCTGAGAGGATTTTAGGAGGGGTCTTCTAGAAACACTTCTGCCAAAAGGCAGATTTTAGGTCCTCAAAAGCTTGGGCGCCCCTGGCAAGCTGGGGCGCCCAACTTCACCAAAGTTAGTTTATTTTTTGCATTTTTCACCTTTGCTTTCAGATTTCTCTTTTCAACTCTCATCGGACCCTCTGTTCAGCTCTTTGAATCTGATGACTGCGAGCTTCGTTTGTCGTGTTGGATAGCTCACTGGAAAGCCTGTTGCATTCTGAAGACATCTCGTTATAACCTTGACTGCAAGTTCATCTGTTTGAAGCCTTGAAAAGTGGGGCGCCTTTCTTCACCTAGGGCGCCCAGTTTCTCTAGACTTAGAAAATTTTTGCTTTAATCTTCTTCTTCAAGTTTCAGATCTTCATTTTATACCTTCCGCTTTGACTCGAACTTGTCGGAGACTGGATTGTCGGATGCTCTGACGGGAATATCCATCGCGAAGCTGATTGAATACTGAGCAACTTCTATGGGAGGTCCAAACCCTAATTCACTCATCTGATGCCCTAAAAAAGGTGGGCGCCTTTCTTCAACAAGGGCGCCCAAACTCAGCAGTGTTAGAAAATTTTCATGATTTTTCAACTTTCTTTCTCGTTCTTCGTGCATGTTCATCGTTTCACCTTCTGCCGGAAGTTTGAAAGCTGAAATTGACGCCTGGCAGTCGGATGACCTCCATTGATGACCTCGGAGCTCCAGATACGCTTTTGAAAAAAAAAACAGAATAGACCCAGTAGGGCAAAATTGATTATTTTAAGATTCTGACTGCACCAACCTGATACGGACACATTTTGAGCCAATCAAAATCAGTTCGGACCCTGTCGGACCAACTTTCTATTTTAGAAATTTTCTATTTTAGAAAATTTTGCCAAGATCCATTTTGAAACCCAAAACCAAAAACGTTACTATTTCAAGAAAATTTCTAAAATAGCAGTTTTCCTAAAATTTAGGGATGAAAAACTGAGATCTGGGTTTTGTAGGTTAAGCTGCTTCTTAGCGACCCAAATCGTCGAAATTGAAAATTTTTTTTAACCCCTCATGCAAGACATGCACACCCAAATTTTGACCTTTTTGACTGATTTGACAAGACTTTTACTCATTTCTTCAAAATGTTTGTGTAACAAAAATTTTAATTTTGGGGTACAACAAGTAAAAAAGCCATAATGCAGGTGATGCTGCAAAGAATTAAAGAAGATCCCTATGGCAGAAGAAAAAGGTAAAAATGCCAATTCTAGGGTAGCTGTGTTGACCCACCAAGAAGCATAAAGGAAGAGAGCTGCTAGAACCAGAGGCACTATCTGATTGGAAGATAAATTGAGACAATTAAATATCATTAGATAGATAATATATTTATCATAGATGCCACTTTTGAAATCATTAAAGACAAAAATGCATGACCTAAATATCATTTTAAAGTGCACACTCAAGATGAACAGAGAATACATTTCATGAATTGGGAAGCTACCGTGATGAATTATAAGCCTGAAAAAATCATCTGCTCATTGCAGAAGTACATTGAAAGATCTGCAAAACAGTAAACGAGACTAGCAGAAAGATACTAAGAACAAGGCAATTCAAACAAGGCATTGGTAGAGGTTAAGAGGTTAAAAACTAAAACTAACTGATTTGTTAATCTCTTTACAAATGGACTTGCTAGAAACTAAAAGCAGGTCTTAATATTTGCTGCTACAACTTGAACTCGCCTCAAATGCCATAGACTTATTCATGAAGTAATAACATAATTAAAAACAGCTGCAAGAAATAGAAGCAGACACCAGATTGCCAGTGTCAACTAATCACAACCTACAAAGAGCTTACAAAAAGATAACTTACAAAGAGCTCAATGCATCATCACTTTCAACTCTCTACTGCCTCTTCTTTATGCTGCATATTACAAAGAGCTGAATGGATCATTAAACTAGCATTATACTGCTGGTTATTCTCTCCACTCTTGACCGATACTGATATTACTTATGCATCAATAAACTCATTATTTCTACGCCCATATCCTTTGCCTTTTATTTATGCAATGCTAGGGATGTCCCTCTGTACACCAAAAGGATCCCTGGCCATCAAAAAGAGGAAACATAACAAATGCCTCTAACACAAGAAAAATCGCCAGTGGCACTAGGAAAATTGTCCTATTTGACAGATTCATAAGCATAATGACCGCCGTCGCAAATGTAACCACGACTAACATAAGCATAACCGCCACTGTCACAGCTGTAACGCCCAGTTTGCAAAGCAGCATTGATGATTTCTCAGTTTGAGTTGTCTTGATGTGGATTTATCCAGGTGCATGTGTAACTGACAGTTTACAAAGCAGCATTGGAAATTTCTTAGTTTGAGCTGAAAAGTTGTCATCTTGATGCAGATTTATCAGAGTGTAATTGAATCTTGATATTGTGATTGTTTTTGCCAATCCTTATGGATCAATCATAAGTGCCAATTAGTGTTATATGAGAAAAAAATTCCAAAGTGTAGAGCCAAAAATGAAGGGAAACATAGTTGTCTATATCCAAAAGAAGAAAATATTCCCCTTCCTCCTGAGTTAAATTTTCCAACAAAAAATAACCCTTTGAGTACTTGGAATTCAAAATAGAGAAAATAGAGAAAATCTGGAAAGTGAAATTTAAAATTTTGGTTGTAATACCTTGAAAATGAAGAATGTTCATGTGGTGAGTTCAGGAGAAGATGTTAACAAGAAATATCAAACTAATGTAATTCTCAAGAGTGACAACAAAATGCAGATTAGACAACTGACAGATTAATGAGATGCCAATCGACAATTGTCCATTCAATTAAAAAGCAATCTAGCAGAAAATGATTAGCTATAAATTATAATTATTGATTGAGAGTTGAGACCATCAAATATGTAACTATCGATAGTTGGATTGATTGGATAATCAATGAAATCCCACATTTCAATGTTGACTGCAAGAAGAAATGGCTATTTCCTGCAGCCACCAAGATAACAATAACTATATTGAATTTTTAAGTCTGGGTAAATCTGTTTATTAATCCTTTCTTAGGTTGTTTCCTTGAGATCCCTATATGTTGTGCAGAGTTTTAACAGACAATCATCAAATTTCAAGCAAAAAGAATATCCATGTCTTGGTACAACTTCCAAAAAATAAGAACTGTGAACAATTACAAGAATTATGCCACCAAAAAGAAACCATTCACTCTTATAGAGGATCACCTGATTTTGAATAAGCCAAAGAGACTCCTTAAAGCAGCCATTCATTTCAGAAATATCGACTTCAACATTTTTTTGCTATCTGTTCATTCATAGATATTACAACGCTCTCTATCAAATTACAATTCTTTTTCACTCCTAAAACATTAATGAGTGGCAAGAAGAGCAAATTCGAACTAACAAATAACTAGTACTTGTTTCAAACAAAAATTCCTTGACAATGCCAACCTCCTTGACAATGCTCACCTCCTTGACAATAAAATTTAAAAATTAATATAAGGCATAATCATACAAAAGAATAAAAAAGTAGAATTATGTTTCGTAAAATATTAAATACTAATAGCCATAAGTAATCAAAAGACAGAGAAATTTGTCAAATGGAATGAGCTCAAGAGGTAAATCATTGGAGCTTTCATAATCGAGATCCAAGTTCAAATCCCCAAGAGACACGTTAAATGATTAAATGTACAAATATTGTATGTTGAATCAGGTTAACCACCACATCCAATTCTGGGTGTGGCATAGAATGAACGATGCCAAGTTTGGGTAAATTTTATAGAAGAGATACCCCTTGGTCATTGGCCATGGCATTAAAGCTAGAGGGCACCACACAAGGGGCTATTAATAAATCGAAAAAAGGAGAGAACGATAACAGTTTATGGTCAAAATCAAGTTAGAAAGAGATACAACTGAAATTTTAAAAAAATTGGGAACAAAAGTGCATAACAAGAACTACCCACCCAACTTTTGAATAGATAATAAAAGGAAAAAAGAAAAAATTAGAAAGTATCTTGTAAGCCCACACCACTAATACATTATTATATTTAACTTCTGTCAAAAATACAATATATCTCTTAAGACTCATTAATAGAACGACATAAATGACAATTGAGGAACATCAGACAACAAATTTCTCGATCATAAAGGATTATGCAGAATACAATCTCTAGGATTTACTTGGGGTCTTTCATTGCAGAGAAAATCAGAAAGGTACCTGCAGATATGATTAATGCCTGTGCTGTATAGTTAAGATTTGCCTTTGCCCAGGGAATGACACGCACACCAACCAGCTGCACAGGTAAAAATAAAACTTATATAATGTTTTCATATCAACACAAAGATAACATAGTCCACTAGTACGTGCTTTGATGCCATACAAAGAGATTAACATATATATTAATATTATTAATAGCATTTTAGATTTCAAATTTTCTTTGGGCAGTAGACCAAGGAGTGGCATCGCCTATTATGAAAATCATAACCCACCCATCTGAAATAAATCATTTTTTTCAATTAAGTAAGGAAATACATTTCTTTCGAGTTGCCATGCCCAGCATGGATAAAAATTTCCAGCCATCTGTTTGCCATGAAGATAGTGCATATTCCACTCTGCTAATACATTCTTGAGCATGTCAAGAACAAACCCAAGAAAGTTTTAACAAATTAATTTATCCAGAAGCAGCACATTAACACCCACCGTAGGTATGGCACTTGCTACACATGCTATTCCAGCAGCCTTAAGCCCTTCTCTTACTCCTTCTGCAGACATAAAATTATTGGCGGTCAGAAACAGAAAACAAATCTCACCTAGTAGGCATATCCCAATAAGATTGTGATCAAATTTTGAACACAGTATGCTGTTAAAATGAAACTTGGTTAGGACGAACTAACCCTACAGATTTTGATGTTTTCTTAAAAGCATCCAAGGTGTTTTTGATTCTCTTGTTTTTTTTTTTTATTGGAGCCAACTCGTGCAAACCTTAAATGTCCAAAACTTTTGGCTAAATAATTTTCTATAGATTATCCTTATACTGATGATGATTGATTATAAAGATTCCCTTCCACTAAAACCATCTATGGTCCATGGAATCTATCAGATGTTTACCTGTTTTTCCTCTTCATAATATTTCTGCTATCAATGAGGATGGAATCAGGTTTCTATGGAATTTCAATTATTCCTTCACTTTCACAAATTAAAAGAATTTGTGAGCTTTTAAAATTTCACATATTTGAAATTTAATCAGATTCCCAAGTATTATAGAAACATAAAATGAAATGGAGTGTTTAATGTTGATCTGTAAGTATTATAGGAAAGGCAAATAAGCACAGGTTTTTTAGTCAATATGAGCTTTTAACAGGGATTGTGGAGTAATGATACTAGAGGACATTCATAAGGGTATGTTTTGGTTAAATAATTCTGTGATACTGATAAATTTAATATTGTTGTAAAAGGGTAATTGAGAACACTCGTAAAAGTACATTTTAAAGTTAAAATTAGATGTACATTCAAATGGATCCCATATTTAAAAATCATAAGAATGTGAACCATGCTACCCATATTTACAAATATCAAAAATGTGATCCAAGCTCCCCCGAGGCGGCCATACAATACTAACCAATGGAAATGCTGTTTTCTCACATAGATCTTGGTATAATGCAGTGGGCATTGTGGAGAAATTTTTGGCATTATTCTGGTCTCCGTCAATTTACTTTAAAGCAGTCAAAAATACCATTCAATACAAAATGTCTCTGACTCTCTACAATGAATACATATTTACAAGCTATCCACACAAATCATAGAAGATTATCGTATTTTACTTTTTAGGTATAATGTTTAGTTAAATGTGAATGGGGAATTTAGAGAAGGAAGGAATTATTCTGTGATATAATTTTACTTTTTATGGATCAGTTCCCCAAGATCAAAAACTCTATAAACTAAGTGGTTGTGATCTGATGATAGTAATGGGCTAATGGGCACTCATAAGAGCGTGATTTAGGCTCAAATCTCTCCACCGATATAAGGCAGCCCACAACTCTATGCAACATGTGGTGCGGTTATGGTATAACAATTTTGTCGCACATTTGGACGTGTAGGGAAACCAATTACTAACATTAACTACTATCCAAGGGATTATGGTATAATGGTAATGTTAGATACTTGCAAGAACATGACTTAGGTTCAAATCACTCCACAGCAATACAGCAGCCATTCACAGTAGCTAACACATGGCAGGATTACGGTGAAATTTATGTGGTGCATTTGGGCATGTGAGGTCATCAATAAGGCTGGACTCTCATAAGAGCGTAACTTTGGTTCACATACTTCTACAGCAATAAGGTGGCATAACCATAGAGAAAATGTAGCACGGTTATGGTGTAGCAATCCTGTGTTACTCTTGGGTGTGTGCTGTGGTCAATAAGCCTAGACCCTCATAAGAGGAAGCGTGTAGGGTAGTCAATAAAGCGCCCCATGACTCGAGATATTTGGTGAGATCATGGAGTAAAGATTCCATGGTATATTTGAGCAGGTGACAGGATTATGTTTGTAACAATATAGAATGACATCTATCCAGACATGAGGATACACATTTGACT
The DNA here is from genome assembly GCA_007258455.2 of Sequoia sempervirens. NCBI lineage: Eukaryota > Viridiplantae > Streptophyta > Pinopsida > Cupressales > Cupressaceae > Sequoia > Sequoia sempervirens. Next base: position 120,200 of record VDFB02254259.1, on the reverse strand, counting down.
GTATCTATTAATAAATACAATCAAATGTGCATTCTGATATCTGGGTAGACATTACGAATCTAGCCCGTATACTTGAGTTTGTGGCCAGTTTATGATTGCATCAATCCTCAAGTACATTCTAACACGTGTTGGCCACACAATAAGTAACTCAGTGGTGGAGCACACTAGCAGATAAAAGGTCATAGTTTCAAATCTTTGTAAGTCAACAGCAATTAACAATGTGGAAAGGATTAGAAACATAAGGTTTTCACAGTTAATTATAATTGTGTTTGAAGCTCTTGGATAAGAGCTGTGTATTGTTTTTTCAGCATTGAAATTTCAAATTACAATGTGTGATCCAATCAGAATGATAATAGAGGCAAATTTAACCCTAATTACAGAGTATAATCTGAAACGTCAGATGTTAAAAAGCAATACACAGTTTTCCACCAAAATATTCAAACACGAAGCATTCACAAAGGTTAAAGAACTAAATCCAAGATTATCCAGCACCGTATTAAGGGCATCTATAACCCTTACCTAAGATTTACCGATTTAAATTTAGAAAAAATTAATTTCCATTGTAAAATGAACCCATAGATCTGGAACAGGGACAAAATAGTAGAATAAGTACCATCTGTGCAGTGCTTTGCTCGCAACATCTTCTCCTCTTCGAAGGTTAATTTTGCATTTGGTTTGTTCTCGTTGGGAGAAGGAATGAGGAAGGACTGTTTTTTGGCTGCCCAGAAGTCTCGAACACCCCCGGGTAAACCCATCGCTAACAGCAGAATATGTTCGGCAACTCCACTATGATTCTATTTGGGATTGGAATAAGTTAAATACCCAGAAGTTTTGAGGAGATTGGAACGAATTTGTTTTATTTTTTAATTTGTTTCTATCTGCGTTCTTGGTTGTGGGGTCATGGTGTGTTAAGCGATAAACGCCGCCTCTGGTCAAATTTGACGTATCAGCTTTAGCGATCAGATTTTAATGTCACTCACGGTGGGGTCCCATGGGGGGCTGCAGGGTCTATTTGTAAGGAACAGGGGGTCTCATGGATTGATAAAAAAATTGCTACAGGGTTATTTGGAATCTTTTCCTGAAGAATAGCAGCTCCTACCTTTTAAGACTGCAGATTTGAGGGGTGAAAATGGGGTGGGGTTGGAGATTGCTCCTACAGTTTAGCAATTTTATTTGCCATTTGTAAATCATCTCAATTTTTTAGCTTCCTTAAATTCCGAAATTTAAATTTTAAGTTGAACTCCACAATAAATGAGACCACCAGCGTACTTAAAATATGGAGCTTAATGTTTTAAGCTGAATTGCTCTACTAAGTTAATGGGGTCACCACCTTTAAAAACTTCCTAAATTTTCTCAGCAGCACCCATTGAAAGTTTTCAGGAAACCCCCCTCCATGGGACCCCACCTTCAGTGTCACTTCCCGTGTTCAATTCCACGAGCAAAGGGGGACTATAAGATGTATAGGTTTCAAAAACATTCTAAATTGGATCTTTCAAATTTAAACATGTTTTTCATTTATCTCGAGCAAATATGTGTTAAATAGGATTGTTAAATATTTGAAATTGGTGTCTACTATGTCATATTTATAAAGAAGCCCTATGATACCAATGGAAAAAGAGAAGAAAACTTAGAAATTATATCAAATCAAGAGCAATAGTAAGGTATATATAATTGTATTAACACTTTGTTAACAAATATTATATTTTGGGAATTATGCATATGCCTATCTTTTATATCTTCAAACCTTGCAAAATCATCAAAGGAATTTAATTTGAAATTAAAGAAGTTTCAAACTTCAACCATTTTACAATGCATTGCTTAAGGTGCTTCTTAGTAGCATCAAGTCCCAAAAGCAAATATCTTTGCAAGTGCATAGGCTTTGGAAGCTCACAATAGTAGAGGACATAATTGCAACAAGATAGACAAGATTGTAAATTTTAGGTCAAAATCATGGGTGATATCATCCACAAATAGAGAAAATGTCAAGAGTAGATAAGAAATAGAATCTTTAGTCAAGAGTTGATAACAAAAATCTAGATTTAATCGTAAAACATAACACACAATCAAAACATCAACAAAGAGTTGAGCACTTTCTAACTCCTCATTTGCTTTATCACTTTCCAATCCCAACTCAAAATATATTTAGGGTTGTGTTGTATTATGTGATCTATTGTTTGAATGGACCTAGACATAATGTAGGGTTATTTTATTTTCTTACATTTTGGTGAACCTTGATCTTTGAACCCCTCTAAGGCTTTTCCATAAGGTTAACCTTCTTTTCACTTTTTTAAACTTTTGGCATTATATTGTTTTTTATCCACGTTTTGTAACCAAATTTAAACATACTTTTCATTTATCTCAAGCAAACATGTGTTAACTAGGATTATTACATGTATATTTGCATACCAAAATATTTGAAATTGGTGTCTAATATGTCATATTTAAAGACAAGCCCTATGACACTAATGGAAAAAGAGAAGAGAACTTGGAAATCATATCAAATAAAGAGCAATAGTAAGGCATATATAATTTAATTAGCACCCCATTTATAAATAAACTATACTTTGGGAATTATGTATGCCTATCTTTTATATCCTTGAACCTTGTGAAACCAACAAAGGTATTTAACTTGGAATTAAGAAAGTTCCAAACTTCAACCCTTTCACAATAGAATGCTAAGGTTCTTCTTAGTAGCACCAAGTCCCAAAAGAAAATATCTTTGCAAGTGTATAGGCATTGGAAGCTCACAAGTAGAGGATATAATTGCAACAAGGTAGAAAAGATTACAAACCCTATGTTAGAACCATGTGTGATATCATCTACAAATAGAGAAAATGTCAAGTAGATAAGAAATATAATCTTTAGTCAATATTTGATATCAAAAATCTAGATCTAATCATAAAGCACAACACACAATCAAAGTAGCAACATCAACAAAGAATTGAGCACTTTATAATTCCTCATTTTCTTTATCACTTTCCAATTCCAACTCAAAATATATTTAGGTTTATGTTGTATTATGTAATCTATTATTATGCTACCATGTTAGATTTGTGAATAACACGAAGGATCAAACAATAGCCAAAACACCTTCCATGCAAGAGCTCATGTTACAATTGTGAATAACACAAGACATTGGATCAAACAAGGAACAAAGACACCTTCCATGCAAGAGATTTGCAAATAATAATATGCTATATCATCAACAACCAAAATTCCTACATGCATGAGAGAACAAAGCAATGATTATGCTATGCAACCTTAAGAGAGATTGATCTCGAAAAGAAATTGATGTGTAATGAATTAATCTGAATGAATGATTACAATGAAGGTAAATGCTTATAAAAGCATAAAAAAGCAAACCCTTGATGAGGATTTGATTAGATTGTGACAAGTGTCTTAATCGAGCATACAATAAGACAACTTGACCTTTATTTAATCCAATCTAATAATAAAAAAAGTATTCCTAAGTTTAGCTTAAGTGAATAAAGTAATAAGGAACTTATTAATTAATTAATTATCAAGTGATGTCCTAATTACTCCAACAAGAATGTAGGGTTATTGTATTTCCTTGTATTTTGATGAACCTTGATCTTTGAATCCCTCTAAGTCTTTTCTATAAGGTTAACCTTCTTTTCACTTTTCTAATTTTTTATATTATATTTTGTATCCATGCTTTGTGGCTATTTTCTAGCTTGGTGTATCTTTTGGTTTGTCTAAGGTTTAGATTCGTCTATGTGTGCTTTATGTGGTATATCTTAATAATGGATGCATTTTTCTTACTATAAACAAACTCACTACCTTTTCCCATATGATGTATGATGATGACACCTCTTTCAAGGCACATGATAATGATTTATCTTTTAGTGTGCCCATCTATTATCTTGATATACCTAGGGATATATATTTGTATGATGACGCTTCATTCTTTTTCCACTATTTGTGATCTTTTTGTAGCTAATGAAGATGATAATATTCTTGGAACTCATAAAAAAATCATTTTTTCCCTTTGATATGTCAAATAATACACCTAGTGATTTGTTTATCATTAATATAATTTTTCATATTGTTTCTATCATAGGGGAAATATGGGTTAGTTACAAAAAGCATAATTCAAGTCATTACAGTATAATACACTAAAAAATCATCAAAGATTACTCATATAAAGCCCATACTCAATGAAATCAGTAAACACTATTATCAAAGATTTAATCAAAAGTAATGAAAATACAACTCAAAGATAATTGAATCTAAAAGAACATGCAAACCTTCAATCCCATTGGGGGATTATTCTCCAAATGTATGTGGATTGCTCTATTGAGAATAACCCATGATTGCAAAAGCTTAGATTGATGATTGATTCACAAAAGTATGATCAAATTGCTCAAGAATTCAAGAATTCCTATACTCATGAAAATTGTGAATAATTTTCAGGAATGAATGAGTTGTTTTATAGATTTTAGGATTTCTTATCAATGGTGGAGATTAAAAATGAAGATTAATGGATGAGAGGAAATCAAGGAGATGAAGGAAGATCAAGGGATGAGATTTCATGAGAACCCAAGATATCCTTATTTTCATGGAAAATTGGCTAAAGATATTTTGAATTGGAGAGAAGAAGATATTTGAATTTGAATTGGGAATATTCTCTTTTTAAAAAGGAATATTCTTTGTGCAAGTTGGAGAATTGGAGGAAAATTAGAGAATTAAATAATTATGAAAAATTGTTTAATTGTGAGGATGAGAGAGAATTAGGATCTTTAAATAAATAAATGGGAACTATTTAATCAAGTGGGTTTAGAAGAAATATTAGAATTAATTAAATAATTTGAATTATTTAATCATGGTGGATAGAGGGAAACTTTGAATTTTAATTAAATAATTGGAAATTATTTAATCAAAGGGGGAATTATTGAGAAATGATGAATTAATCAAATAATGTTAATTATTCAATTAATAGAGGAATGAAGTGAATTTAATCAAATAATTGGAAATTATTTAATTAAATGAGGAAAGATGATGTTAATAAGTGAAATTGAGATTTGCATGATACACTTAGGACTATTTTAGGTGTCTATAGTTTCTAATTATTTTGTCTAATTAAAAAATTAATGATTCTTGCTTAAAAGATGAATATGACTTTCTTCACCTGATCTTGCTTTCCTTAATGATGATTATACTCCTTGCATGAAATTTGATAATGACTTATCCCTAACTTCTTTTCATACATCTAGGGATCATGATTCACATGATGTTATTGTTACACACTACTAATATTTGGCACACATCTCATGATATGAATGTAGGTTTGCATCCTTGGATTACTATATGCATGCACCTAGTAATTAAATATTTCTTGGTATTTGTTCAATGGGGATGTCGATGGTATTTCTAGGATTTTAGAAATGACCCTAAAAATTCTACCCAAGACCTTTAGAAATTAAACTAATTACAAATAAAGTTATATGCTAGAGTTGAAATAAACATCATAGGTGAATAAAATTAGTATTCTTGTCACTTTCTGCTTTGTTTAATCACAAGAAAATATAATTATTTAATTCTCTCGGTGAAAGAACATAAAAGAGAGCATTTCCTAATGTTCCTTTTGGTAGGCCCCTAACTAGGTATAATGTGTATTTGTTGGAAATGTGTCTCAATCTCACAAGCTAAAACCTCTGGAAGAGCAAAGTCGGTGTGACATTCCTTCTGTATAGCCGACTAGCAGTTTGTAACCTTGTTGAAATGTTTTGGTCGTTATGACCTTGTTTCAGTCTTGTCGAATGGACCTATCGCTATGACATGTTGATCGATGTGAAAGTCTCCAACTCTTCCCGACCGAGTTGATCTCATACCGATAGGTTGATGTCTAAAGGTGATCGAGGAGACTTGTGGCGAAAGAAGTTTTCGGGGAGAGACTTGGACGTTCGGTATGTCTTATACCGACAAGAGAAGTCTCACCGAAAGTTATACACTAGTGGTCATCGGAGTAACTCATATGTTTTGGTATGTAGTCTTACTGATATGGAAAGTATCACTGACCGCTTTACACTTGGAGTCTTCGTGGTAACACAAAGGCTTCGGTGTGAACTCTTGGCAATAGGTGTTGGTCTCACCGATGCTGTGGGGTGTCGTCGATATAACTCTTGACGAAAGATGGTCTCAGGGTAACTCGGAGACTTCGATAAGAACTCTTAGCGATAGCAGTAAGTCTTCCTAATGGTTGTTAGTTTCGGTGTGACTTGAAGGGCTCGGTATGATCTCTTAGCAAATAGCGATTGTTTCACCAAATGGAATATTGATGTCTATATGACTTGGGGACTTCGGTATGATGTCTCATTGAATAACGATGGTCTTGTCGAATAGCAATACATGTGATGGATATCGGTATGATGTCTTGGCGACAAGGGAAAGTCTGAGTGACAGCTTGTGAACTCAGTGTAACGTCTTGCCGATGGTCAAGACTCTTGGCGATAATGACGATCTGGCTGTGTGGCATCATGGAGACACGGTTAGTGTCTCACCGGCATGCGAATACATTGTGAATGCCTTTGACCGATTGGGAGACCATCCTATGTGGTGTGTCTACGACCAATCAGAGAAGTCGAATGGGAACCATTGGAAGTTATTCTGTTGTGGTCATTCTGTGAGGAAATTCAACAGACCAGTGACGACATGAATATATTCTGGAATTGCAGATGATGTTTGGTTTGATGATTCATTCGACGAATGGATGATTGATGAACTGTAGATGAATTGTTCAATGTGTATCAGTGTGAATTCAATTGAGAGTGCATTGTAATTGGAATGTTCTGTAGCAAGCTTGGTCATTGAATTTGTTGTTGTAATTTGACATTAGAAAGATAAGTCTGATCTCTATATGTAATCTTCATTACTGTAATACAAAGTGACTTCTCTTGGTGTGGTGGGTTGTTCTCCCGTAAGGGTTTTCCCATGTAAATCTGGCATTCATGTGTGTATGTTCATTTCTCTGTTTCTGTTATTGCTTTCAAGTGTATCTTAATTGGACTATAATTGAAAATTTTAAAAGTATCTCTGCATTCTTCCCTGAGGTTTTGACGTTAGGAGAGTTGCTTCTGCACCTTAGCTTTCCTTACAAGTGGTATCAGAGCATGGCCAATTGTGTTATCCTTGTGGATATGTTGGGTTTTTTTATATCAATTCTGTTCAATGGGAGTCTTGTAGAAATTTGATAATTTGAATTACAGATTGAGATGGCTAGCACGTTAGGAAAGATTGAAATAGAGAAATTCAATGGCAGTAATTTTGAGTTGTGGAAACTCAAAATGGAAGATCTGTTAGTTGATCGTGATCTTTGGATTGTTGTGTCTAGAATGAAGCCTACAGGCATGAAGCAAGAGGATTGGGACCTTGCAGATAGAAAATCAAAGGGGTTGATAAGGCTCTGTTTAGCAGACTCTGTTCTTCTAAATGTTCATGAAGAAAAGACTGCATCTTCCTTGTGGAAAAGACTGGCAACTATTTATTAGGGCAAGTCCTTGGTGAATAAATTGTTCTTGAGGAAGAAGTTGTACTCTTTGACAATGCAGGAAGGAGGGTCTGTTGCTAATCATTTGAACGCATTCAACATGTTGATTGCATAGTTAACATCTGTTGGTGTGAAGATTGATGAAGAGGATCGAGTTGTATGTTGTTATTGTGTTCTTTGCCAGATTCTTGGGATCACTTGGTGATGGCTATTGGGAGTACGGCATCCACTTTTAAGATGGAAGATGTTGTTGCTTCTTTGTTATCAGAAGAGATGAGAAGGAAATCTTCTGAGATGGTGAAGGAGGCTCTTGTTGTTAGAGGTAGATCGAAAGAAAAAGGCAAGAAGAAGGATAAGAAGTCTAAATCAAAATAAGAGGGGAGATCAAAGTCTCCGGCAAGAAGTCCAAGGTGAAGTGTTGGATTGTGGGCAACCTGGTCATGTCCAAAAGGATTGTAAAGAGGAGAAAAAGAAGAAGAAGAAGAATTCTTCCGATAATGATTCTTCTTAGAGTGAAGCAGATGCCTTCATTGCAACCTTGGCTACATAAGCATTAGATGATGTTTGGTTGATTGTTTCTAGAGCATCTTTCCACATGACATCTCATAGAGATTGGTTCACGAAGTATGAAAAATATAATGGTGGAAAGGTGTATTTGGAAAGTGATTCATCTTTGGAAATAGTTGGTCATGGAAGAGTTAGAATTCAATTCCTTGATGGAAGAGTGAAGGGAATCAATGATGTAATGCATATACCAGGTCTGGCTCGAAGTCTACTTTTTGTTAGTAAGCTGAATGATATTGGGGTGCAAGTCACATTCTCTAGAAATGGATGCAAGATGACTAGAGGCTCTATGGTGCTAGCAAGAGGTGCTCGTATTGGTACCTTGTATAAGCTTGATGCACATGCAGTTCAATGTAATAGTGTCTCTGTAAAGTCAAAGAAGGCTACTCATGGAGGTAAAGAGGAAGAAATTCCTGATAGTATAAACTCTATGGAAGTTAAACTTCCAGCAGAAAAGACTATGCTCTAGCATCATAGGCTAGGCCACATTGGAGAAAAAGGTTTAAAAACCTCAAAGAATAAAAACCTGGTTGAGGGGCTTGAAGATTGTAACCTCGAATTCGAGTTTTGTGAATATTGTATATATGGTAAACAACACCGTGTTACATTTTATTCCAATCCTCAAAAATCTTCTGGTTTGCTTGATTATATACATTACGATGTTTTTGGTCCATTGAATGTTCCTTCTTTGTCTAATTCAAGGTACTATGTATCGTTTATTGATGATTATTCAAGAAGAGCATGTCTATTTTTTGAAAAGTAAATCAGAAGTGTTCAGTTGGTTTAAGGAATTTAAAAACCTTGTTGAAAATCAGATTGGAAGAAAAATAAAATGTTTAAGGACTGATAATGGCGGTGAATTTTGTTCTAATGAATTCGAGAGGTACTGTAAAGATCATGGGATTAAAAGACATAAAACTACACCTTATACTTCACAGCAAAATGGAGTTGCAAAAAGGTTCAACAGGACAGTGATGGAAAGAGCATGAAGTATGCTGAGCAATGTTGGCTTGGAGGAGAAGTTTTGGGCTGAGGCAGTTGCTACAACATGTTACTTGATAAATGTTCTCTAAATTCCACTCTTGTTGAGAAAACACCTTTGGAAGCATGGTTTGGTAAGAAGCCCTCTTTAAGACATATTCGTGTTTTTGGCTGTGAGGCATATGCATATGTGCCGAATGAGAAAAGATCTAAATTGGAGAAAAAGGTTGTTAAATGTATATTTATTGGCTATAGTGCTGGCATAAAAGGATACAAGCTTTGGAATTCTGATACAGAGAAGGTTCTATACAGCAGAAGTGTTATCTTTCGTGAGTTGAAGCCTTCTACCTTGGATCTGTAGTCAGAGACAAAATCAGAAAACAAAAAGGATGTAGTTGAAATTCCTCCGACACCAGAGAAAGAGGAATTGAAAATTCAAAATGTACCTGAAACTGAGGAGAGCTCAAGCAGTTCTGAAAGTTTTGAAGAAGAACAACAACAACCTCAGCCTCAACAATTAAGGAGGTCAACTCATGAAAGAAAGCAACCTGATAGGTATGGGCTCTCTTTGATAGATTCTACTTGTGCCTATGCTTTAATTTCTAGCACTAATGAGCCTAGGACTGTGAAAGAGGTATTTAGAATGTCTGATTCAAACTCTTGGTTGGAAGCCATGAATGAAGAAATGGCATCATTAGAAAAGAATGATACTTGGAGTTTGGTGCCCTTGCCTGAAGGCAGAAAAGTTGTTGGCTACAAATGGGTATTTAAAAAGAAAATAGGTCTGGATGGCAGTGTGGAAAAATACAAAGTGAGGTTGGTTGTGAAGGGTTATTCCCAGGTAGAGGGAATTGATTACAGGGAGATTTTTTTCTCCTGTAGCTAAGCTGACATCCATTAGATTTCTTTTGTCACTTGCAATAGCGTATGACTTAGAGGTTGAACATATGGATGTGAAGACAACATTTCTTCATGGTGATCTTGAAGAAGAAATCTATATGTCCCAGCCTGAGCACTTTGTGGAGAAAGGTAAAGAGAAACTAGTTTGTAAGGTGAAAAAATCTATGTATGGTTTAAAAAATCTCCTAGAATGTGGTACCAGAAGTTTGACACTTTTGTTTTGTCATTGGGATTTGTAAGATCAAAATCTTATCCTTGTGTTTATTACAAAGCTAAAAGTGATCAAGTCCTTATTATTGCTCTTTATGTTGATGATATGTTGTTCATAGGCAATAGTAAGTTAATGATTTATGATCTTAAGTCTCAATTGTCTACAAAGTTCGAAATGAAAGATCTTGGTGCAGCAAGGTATATTCTGGGAATAGAAATAACCAGGGACAGGAAGAGTGGAAAAATTTGGCTCAGTGAGAGTAAGTATGTCAAGATTGTTCTAGAGAGATTTTGCATGAATAACTGCAAGTAGCTAGTTGTTCTAGTTTTGCAGGGAACGAAGCTATACGTTGAAGACTGTCCAAAATCTCCTACTGAGATGGAGGACATGACCAGTGTACCTTATGCTATTGTTGTTGGCAGTCTTATGTATGCAATGGTCTGTAAAAGGCCAGACATTGCCCAAGCAGTGGGAGTACTTAGTCGATTTATGGCTAATCCTCGAAGGACACATTAGGATGTTGTGAAAAGAGTATTTAGATATTTGAAGGGCACTTCTGAATATGCTTTGTGTTACCATGGGAACTTGGTTGAATCACAGAGGACTCTCAACATTCGAGGCTATGTGGATTCTGATTGGGCAGGGGACATTGACAGTAGAAGGTCCACCAGTGGATATATCTTCATGATGAATGGTGGTGCAGTGAGTTGGATGAGTAAGCGACAGGCTATAGTCGCTTTGTCCACTACAGAGGCAAAATACATGGCAGCTACACATGCCTGTAAAGAAGCAATTTGGTTAAAATGTTTGTGTTCTAACATTAGTTTTGATGCAGGGCAAATAACAATTTATTGTGACAGTCATAGTGCTATCTGTTTGGCAAAGAATCCTACTTTCCATGCCAAGATGAAACATATTGATGTACAGTATCATTTTGTATGAGATATGGTGGAGGATGGAAAGGTCTCTTTAGAAAAATTGGATACTTTGGAGAATGTTGCAGATGCGTTGATGAAGCCAGTGAGCACAAACAAGTTCAGGTGGTGTGCCAATTCTATGGGCCTCAGTGCCCATGAATTTCAGTAGTTTTGTTATGCTCTAGAGGTTCCTGTGTGATCTTCGTCAAGTGGGAGATTGTTGGAAATATGTGTCTCAATCTCATAGGTTGAAACCTTTGGAAGAGCAAAGTCGATGTGACATTCCTTCTGTCTAGTTGACTGGCAGTTTGTAACCTTGTTGAAATGTTCTGGTCGCTGTGACCTTGTTTTAGTCTTGCTGAATGGACCTATTGTTGTGACATGTTGATCGGTGTGAAAGTCTCCAACTCTTCCCAACCAAGTTGATCTCATACAGACAGGTTGATGTCTAAAGGTGATCACGGAGACTTGTGGCGAAAGAAGTTTTTAGGGAGAGACTTGGACGTTCAGTATGTCTTATACCGACAAGAGAAGTCTCGCCGATAGTTATACACTAGTGGTCATCGGAGTAACTCATATGTTTCGGTATGTAGTATTACCGATATGGAAAGTCTCGTCGATAGCTTTACACTTGGAGTCTTCGCGGTAACACAAAGGCTTCGGTGTGAACTCTTGGCGATGGGTGTTGGTCTCACCAACGTTGTGGTGTGTCCTCAGTATAACTCCTGGCGAAAGATGGTCTTGGGGTAACTCAGAAACTTCAGTAAGAACTCTCAGCGATAGCGGTAAGTCTTGCCGACGGTTGTTAGTTTTGGTGTGACTTGAAGGGCTCGGTATGATCTCTTGGCGAATAGCGATTGTTTCACTGAATGGAATACAGATGTCTATATGAATTGGGGACTTCGGTATGATGTCTCATCAAATAACGATGGTCTTGTTGAATAGCGATACATGTGATGGATATCGGTATGATGTCTTGGTGACAAGGGAAAGTCTAAGTGACAACTTGTGAACTCGGTGTAACTTCTTGCTGATAATGACGATCTAGCTTTGTGGCATCAGGGAGACACGGTTAGTGTCTCACCAACATGCCAATACATTGTGAACGCCTTTGACCGATTGGGAAACCATCCTACGTGGTGTGTTTACGACCAATCAAAGAAGCCGAATGGGAACCATTGGAAGTTAGTTTGTTGTGGCCATTCTGTGAGGAAGTTCAACAAACCAGTGACGACATGAATATATTCTAGAATTACAAATGATGTTCAGTTCAATGATTCATTTGACAGATGGATGATTGATGAACTGTAGATGAATTGTTCGATGTGTATTAGTGTGAATTCAATTGAGAGTGCATTGTAACTAGAGTGTTCTGTAGCAAGGTTGGTCATTGAATCTACTGTTGTAATTTGACATCAGAAAGATAAGTCTGATCTCTATATGTAATCTCCATTACTGTAATACAAAGTGACTTCTCTTGGTGTGGTGGGTTTTTCTCTCGTAAGGGTTTTCCCACGTAAATTTGGTATTCATGTGCGTATGTTCATTTCTCTATTTCTATTACTGCTTTCAAGTGTATCTTAATTGGACTGTAATTGAAAATTTTAAAAGTATCTCTGCATTCTTCCCTAAGGTTTTGACGTTAGGAGAGTTGCTTCCGCACCTTAGCTTTCCTTACAGTATTGGGTTATGAGTAGTCAGCTTGTGGCTATCTTAACTCTTAAATAAGTTACATAATCATTATTTTAATCATATATAGGTATTTAGGTCATCCTAGGAGTTATACTTAAGTATCTAAGTCAGTCTAAGTGGTATCCAAGGCATAAGTATGGAATATATAGGAGGTATAGGTTAGTCATTATCATCAAGTTGGGTATTGTGTTCTTATTGAAAACTGTTGGAGGTATCCCCCTTGAAGTGGATTAGGAGGTTGCCCCATTGAAGTGGCATGTTATAGAGTATTTGCAAAATTTCATGTTATATTCTTCTATTGTGTAAGTTATTTCATTACAAGTGGTGTCAAAGCTTAATCATGGCAATCTTGGCACTATGAAGGCAAGGCATTTTTTCAATTTTGGAGGCATTTTGACACAATCTGTATCTCTCAAATTTTGGTGATTTTTTAGGGTTTTTCAAGGATATATTTAAGTGTTTATAATTCAAATTTCATAGAAATTGGAGTAGAATTAAGCAATTCACCAAATTCATTTGGAAAGCATATATTTCTCTTATTATGGTAAAAATAATCTTTATTTTTGAAGGGCTTTTCAAGGACACATTGAAGCATCTACAATCCAATTTTTTGAGAAATTAGAGTTGAATCAAGAAATTTATTGTAGAATTATGGTTTCCAACAAATTCACTCTCATGGTTGCAAATCAAACAATTTCTATGAGATTTTTTTGGAACTAAGATCCACAAACTATTAAGCTATAGTAAATGTTTTAGATTGATTGGATTTATTTTGTGTGATTTATTATGAAATTAGGGTTTACATCAAATTCACCTCCCAGGCTACAAATTAGTGAAGTTCTTGTATTTTTTTGGGGAGGTTAGTTCTTTACAAAAAGAAGTAGAAAAGGAAGAACAAGAACAAGTAGAAAAAGAATAATAAGAACAAAATGAGAAGAACAAGAACAAGAAGTAGAACAAGAACAAGATAAAGAGAGATAAAAAGAATAGGAACAAGAATAAGAACAAGAGAAAGAATAAGAACAATAACACAAACTCAAACAAGAACAAGAGAAAGAATAAGAACAATAACAAGTAGCAGTAGAAGAAGAAGAAGAAAAAGTAGAAAAAGGAGATGAAGAAGATTGTATGTAGATCCATACATAGTTAATTAATATTAAGGACTTGATGATTTTGTAAAGAGGGGTGAATTTTATACCCCTAAACCTATAGTGTGTATTGGGTTATGAGTAGTTAGCTTGTGGCTACCTTAACTCTAAAATAAGTTACATAATCATCATTATAATCATATCTAGATATCTAGTTCATCCTAGGAGTTATACTTAAGTATTTAATTCAACGTAGGTGGTATCCAAGGCATAAGTATGGTATATATAGCAGGTATAGGGGTTTGCCCCGAAGCCTGTTGGATAGTAGAGAAGGCTTAAGTCGTGGGTGTTCTCCCCATGGTCTTGGCTTCGAGTCTAAGATCCAAATTTACTTGTTGCACGCGACATGTGGGTTGTTGCGTACATCCCTAGGGGACTAGTGTAACATGCCCATTATTCTACCCAATTATTTTTTTATGTTTTACCTACAAGTGAATAGTTTATGTATCAAATCTGATGAGCAATAAAAAAATTATTTTCTTTTCCATAATATTGCACCATTTGATAGATAACCTATCCAAACTTTTCCATTGCATTTTCAGAGAATATTTTCAATAATATAAGTATGATTTCATTTTACATAAATATATTTAAGATAACATTTCTTGTTTACAATTTCTATATAGATGGATACATGATTATACACATAGCTTCTACAAGCTGACATGAACTAGAAATACAAACTATTATAGATGTGGACCAGCATTGGCACATACATTCTAGATGTCCCCTTTCCTTGGTGCATACCTTCTAGTTATCCCCAATACTGGCGTATACATCTTCAATTCTTGAATTAGAAATACCAATGGTACAAAATGTCTTCCTTCCAAATCTTGGCTGCCAACTGCATGAGGAGAAGCATCACTCAAGCACTTTTTTCCAACCATGGACTTACTTCAATCTCTCGCACATCTACCAAACTTGGTAAGATGGCCCTCCCTTTGATGAAAAGATTGGTTTGGTAACCTCATCCTCAATATAGACTTTCTTGAGCATAGCGATGTGTCCTACATATCGAGAGCTTACTATAAAGTCTACCTCTATTTCTATGATATTCTCAGCCTAGCATGTACTTGGATCACAATGAATTAACAGTGTAGATAGTGGCTACCTACACTACTTTGGCAAAATATGCAACACCCAGTACTTCGAATGAGGGTCATGTATATTCACCACTACAATTGCTCAATTTTAATTAACCATTAGTATTCTATTTTAAGGTTATCCCCTTTCCTGTGGATTATCCTAACCCTAGGAATAACCTTCCCATGAACTCATATATAATTGGCATAGCTACTAAGTATCTTAAAATACATAGGTTATCCCCTATCCTATGTATTATCCCAACCCCAGGAATAACCTAATTAACCATACGATATTCATAATGTCACAACATCAAATGATTCTATTTCAAAAAGTATAATCTCAACAATAAATGAATCCCATCAAAAGTATAATCTCTTCAACAAATGACTTCAATCAAAGATATAAACAACAATCAAATGATCAATCAGTTCATATAGGTTAATCCCAACCTATTTGCTTCAACCAAAGATCAAATAAACAACCCAACTATATAGGTTAATCTTAGCCTAGGGTTTCAATCAATAATCAAGTAAATACCCCAACCCAATAGGTTATTATCAACCTAGGGTTTCAATCAATAATCAAGTAAATATCCCAACCCAATAGGTTATTCTCAACCCAGGGTTTCAATCAAAAGTGGTGCAAAGATCAAGTAATCAATCAAGTATAGATAAACAATATAGTTTTCATGATGTCACATACTGTCAATGACGACATGCCTATCATATCATCATTACTGTTGTATTGCTAACCTCTTTATTCCCAAGGTTTACCTAGCATCATAAACTAACAGTTTCAAGTTACCTCATGACATTGATATATTCCACATTTCACATTCTATATACGTATAGTACTAGACTATCTACGTATAGTCTAAATAAAAACACCATCATATACATTCCCATAAAGGGTATAAAAAGTATTAACCCAATAGATTGGTTCCGCCAAAGCAAGATACAACCAAGAACATGGAAGCATAATAAGTATCGCAATATACTCAAAACAATTCCTTTCTAACATAGTAATCAAAACTATTTAACATTTCCAATATAAAAGATAAAGGTATAGAAACTAGCATGCCTGTATAAAAGCTACAATTGATTAAACTCCCTTCCTAGCTCTATTCCTCAAGCTTGCTTAATACTTCCTTCAAGATGAACTTAATTTCCATCTTCTAACTTCTCACTAATTGTCTCAACAATCTCTAAGCAAATTAACAATATAACTCTCTCAAACTCTCAAGCTCTCAACTCACTAACTCAAAAATCATAGCAGGATAACAATAAGATAATCAAATTGATAAGTGTAGCTATTGGTAGAATGAGCACCTCTATTTATACTAAATTGTGAGCAACCAAAAGTTATAAACAAGCTAGTATTTTTGCCACCTTTCTATCCTCATGCAATGAATCATCAAGCTAACTTACAGGTTTGCAACACATAATAGTCCTCACAATTCAAATTGCTGAGTCAACTTGTTATAAGGGACAACAAGACTCTTTTATTGAATCAAATAAACAACAATCTCAAAATCAAATTTCCTAAATCAAATTCCTTCATAACAACAACCAACTATTCCTTTTAAACAAATTCTTCATGCTTATGTTGGTTTTGAAGACTTCTAATAGCTTCAGCTTACATTTGACATAATGCCACCTTTGTTGTTTTATGCACCTAATTTCTATGCACATGCCTTTGAATAATTCAACAACGTGTTTCATCATATTCTCTTTGTAAGTGATTTAATGTATAATACTTATGGCTACGCATTACATCCAAACTCCTCCTTTACATTCTAGATATTTTTCATTTTGTTTTCCCTCATCAGCATTGCATTATGGCATAGGTTTGAGGTAACTTGAATTCCTCTTTTAATTTGTATTTTCTTAGTAATGCATCACTATTTAAAGGTTTCCTTTGAATACATATGAACAATGCCTTATACTTTGGTTACCATAATTTCATTCATGGCAGTGCCATGATTTCCTTGCAAATACTATTCTATGTGTTGTATATATGCACAACCATTTCCTCATATAAGGCAATGCTTTATTTAGGCTATGTTTACTTTTTAATGTATTTATGATATATGCATGGTTTTTATGTTTTAAAAGATATCTGCTTTATATAAGCCTCTTTAAACAAGTATTACATATATGTGGTTTATATATGTATGTATGTATGCAATTAATATATATATATATATATATATATATATTCATTTGTCAATCAAAAACATGTATATTTCAAATGCTTTTAAATATATATATATATGCGTTTAAATATATAACATCATATCTATATATATACTATTAATATATATTTATGTAATATTACATCCATTATTATATATATATATACACACACACACACACATTTATTTATTCATTATTTATCAATCACATAAATATGCATACTAACGATTATATATTGTTGTCTCACTATCCATAATAATCATATTGATTGATTGATATATTCATAAATATACGAAGGAAGACTCAAACTCACTCCACAGAATAAGACCATATCCAAAACCATTGCAAAGCATTCGCATTCAATGACTGAAGGCTACCTACCAGTTTCATGAACTAACTCGACTAGACCAACGAGGGTGTGAGTGTGTGAATGCTTAATTAGGATCATTAAGGGTTACTAGACCAAGCTCCTCCCCTAGGTTTAAACTTGTTCCTACATTCAACTTAGTACATCACATAGGTAGTTAGTTGTTCACATATATATTTGCATCATCAAAGCATTAACATATTCACATTGCAATTCATATACATTTATTGTAATTTCCATTAGTATATAAAACATAATCATTCCTTCAAAAGAAATAACATCATAATACATATTTCAGTATTTCATTCCTCTTGCTATTGCTTTTGCTCGGTATGCTTATTATTGTTTTAAAAAAAGGATTTCATCAATTTGGTGACATTTGGGATTTTAGTTCCTTTAAGTGGACTTCCTAGGATATTGTTTAGTGTGCCTTCAGTTTAAATAATTTTTTTTAGAGGATTTCTTACCTTTGTACAATCATTGGTGCCTATGGATCTAGTTATGAAATTTTGCACCCCTCTGCATTGTAATTTCACAAGAGATTGTCTATGGATATCTAAGTATCATTTTTCTAGCTTTCCTTTAAAAAAGATCTATCTTAACCTCCTTCTCACTTTGTCACTTAATCCAAGATTGAATCAGAAATGGAGATGCAAGCTCCATGAAAGAATGTGGAGAATATTGAGTGGGGAAATTTGGAGGTCCAAAGCTTAGGCTAATGCCCAGATTTTAGCTTGGAAATTCATACATTATAAATTTTTGGTTGGGGATAGATTAAAATATCTAGTGACCCAACTTGTTAAGTGTCAAGTTTATTAGTAGTTTGAAATTTTAAAATATATTTTTTGAGATTGTTTTATGACAAAAAAAGAGATGCTATTTTTTATCATTTTCCAATCATATTTGCTCATGCCTTGAATTGGAATGAGGCTATTTTAGGTGTTGGTATGCATAATAATATTCTTGATTTATGCATGCCATCCTTATGCAGGGGCCATGATAATCTTTTCTGTATCGTTCCAATTTTACTGGATGTCTTTGAAGAGTCTGCATAATAATATTGTGGTTGATTTTATTAGACAATTTCTTTTGCTTAATATATAGAAAGACAGATGCTTGATAGTGTTTTCAAATTAGTCCATTCATCAAAAGACAAAATATTTTATTCTGATGTGTTGTTTCAAATTATCTCTCTTTATTTTTAGCTACAGGGGGTCTCCAAGAAAGAGATCAAGATCAAAAACTATTTGGATAGTATTAAACTTTAAATCCTCTAGAACCACAAAGAAGTGATGTTTTGTTCCAAGTAATTACAAAGGTTGTTCAAATTCAGATTGTTATCTCCAGATGTGTAGTGTTCTATAGTTTAGTGGTCCTTCTGATCTTGGATTTACTATATTTTGCTAATGTCATTTTAATGTTTATTTATTTATTGTATTGTTGATTAGACAACTAGGTTCTTTTATTGGACTAGTTGGCTTATTGTTCTTAGCATGTGATAGTTCAGCTTGTTGATTTCTTGTATTGTTGTTTGATGGCTGATTTCAGTTGTATTCTTGATAGTATTTTGGCTATCCTTTTTCATTGTAAACCTTCTTTTAGCATTGTTTCAATACAAGAAAAAGAGGATGATATCTTAAACATTAAAATATTACAAGATCTTCGAAGATTTGATTGAAATTTTTCTAAACTCAATACACTCCTCTTTTAGTGGAAGATAATA
Source organism: Sequoia sempervirens (assembly GCA_007258455.2). Classification (NCBI taxonomy): domain Eukaryota; kingdom Viridiplantae; phylum Streptophyta; class Pinopsida; order Cupressales; family Cupressaceae; genus Sequoia; species Sequoia sempervirens. Next base: position 100,909 of record VDFB02254259.1, on the reverse strand, counting down.
TATTTGCACTCTTTTCTTAGACATGATTCTTCTAGTTTAACTTGTGTTGAAAATTAATTATCTAGTTATTATTTATGGTTGTATTGTATTGATAAGAAATATTTATTTTTTATGTTAAAAGATGAAAAATATATGATATTTAGTGTAAAATTATAAAAATATTATTTAAAATTAAGAAAATATCATTCAACATGTTATTGGTTGAATAATTTAGGCTATTTTTTGGACACATCAACCAACAAAGTTAATAAATTTGCATTAATTTAATGTAGGTACATCATAGATATGTTAATAAATCAATGGCAATTTACTTCACAACATAATAATGACAATTCATTTAATGTTGAAAAGCAATGGCATATATAATTAATTTAATCTTTTTTCCTATTGGACATAGATCTCATAATTTTTTTTTTTTTTTGAATTTAAGATTAATGCTAAAGGAGAGCATGGATTACTAGAATTATTGTTAGTGTTGCAATGATTGGGATATTTTGTGTATACACAAAATGTTAGTCATTCAATCGGGTCTGAGTAGATATTTACTTTTATTTGTTGATTTTATGGAATTTAATTCTAGATGCTTTGTAATTATGAAATGTGTTAATCTACTTGCTCATACAATTTTGCAGAGTTATATTATTGTAATTGCTACCACTTTCTACCTATGTGATCAAATTTTAATTTTTTTTGAATGTCAAGATGCATGAATTCATCACTAATAAAGAGGCCACAATAGTAGTGATACCCAAAAGTGCAAAAACCAATGTTATATACAATACAATGGTGATTATATGTACATAAATACTTATAATACAAGGCTCATGATATTTCTTTGGCATCATCTATGCAATATTGAGGATGCACCATCACATAGATAATTCATATGGACCATAAGCCTACTTAACAACTACTAATTGCTAGTGCATTTCAGTTAGCTCATTGTTTTCTTTTCTAATTGCTTTAAAAAATTAGCAAGTTGACTTTTATTATATATGTACCAATCCATTTTTTCCCATCATGCAATCATCTTGAACCATAAGAGGGAAGCTTGGAGGTCTAATATTTTATTCAAAACATATGACTATATATATACTTCCATTTCTCACATGTGTGCTTGCCAAGATAGACCCTACTATAATAGCTAACCATAAAGATGTGCAAAAAAATGGACTAGTAGCTAACAAAATAGTTATTATTAATAAAAATTAACTTGCTAGTTTTTAGAAAGAGTTAAGAATGCATAATGCACTTGAATTCTAGGTAGATGATGTCCATTTCTTTAGCATGGTAGAAAATGACATTTTTAAAATTTTAAATGATATTTTATATTTTTACACTAAATAGCACACATTTCCATCACTTGAAATCAACAATAACAATCCTGCAGTCTAAAAATAAAATTAAAAAAAATCAACAATAACAAAAAAAACATAGAGGTCTTTTTGGTATATATCATAGTCCACAACCAAGTGTCATGTCCTTTATTACACATCTCACTATCCTAGAAACAAAAGGTCTCATTTGATTGTTGAATGTGGAAAGTGATAGAACAATGCCATATCATTCGTTGGTTGCTACTATATTCTCTATTCTTCTCCTTTCCATTTTTCACTCAGTGTCTAGTTGCTAAATTGGTTTTTTTTTTCGGAATTTGACCTATAAGGTTATGACATTTTCTTTTAAAATTTTATCATCTCTATCATCATTATATGAAAGAGCCCAAAATTGTGGCATTATTTTCAAACCCACTAGTTGAAGAACGATGAATGGGATCAAGAAATACAAATTTTTGTTTAGAATTTATTGTAGTGTGATAAGCATTTAACATGGTATTGGTTGAATTCTTAACAATGTTATTTGGATAGTGCCTCAAACAACAAAGTTAATGAATTTTCATTAACTTAATGTAGATATATGATAGGCATGCTAATAAATTAGTAATAGTACTTCACAACATAGTAATGACAATTCATTTAATATTGAAAAGCAATGATGTTTGCAGTTTATTTAAACCATTTCCCCTATCAAACTAAACCACAAATTTTCATATGATATCTACACCTCAATATTAATGCTAAAAGATACAATAGAGTACTATATAATCCTTACCCTCTATCTAACTATTCTCTATTTTACTTACTTGTACCTATAGTTTCTTGACTAAGTCTATGCTAATGAAGTTATACCTATTTCTAGGGTTTACAAAAATAACAACCCTTACCTTTTGAATGCATCCATATAATAGAAAAATAGAATCTTCCTTTCTTAAAGTAAAAATGTATGTACTTTATCTCTCATTTATTCAATTTTTTTATCCTCTTCCTTATCTTCTTCTTTAGTATCCACTTCTTCATGCTCATCCTCTTCAACCATCAATTTTGTTGGTATCCATCTATCTAAAAAAAATGTTCCAATTCATTAAGAGATGAAATGTCTATTTACAATGGCTTAAGTCATTTAAAGCTTCACCTTCTAATTGGAAATCAAAAATCATTTTCCATGGTCTATTTCAACAATAGTTCTTATTTGAAATTGGTGTCACCATTCTAATGCATCGCTAGTTTGATTAAATTTATGACACTTTGTTGAAATTAAGATTTTGATTTTTTTTAGAAATCATGTTTTCTACCATATATTTGAGAGGAAAATGATATAAAAAACTATATTTCTATCTATTTACAAAAAAAATTGTGATTTTCCAAATTACAAGATATATTTATTTTTTTCCAAAAACTCATGTATCAATTCTTTTTGTAAAATTTGAATTACAAAGTTAACTTCAAATTGTCATATTTTGTTGGATACTAATCCAAATCTTTAATACAACCAATTTTTAGAAATATTTCGAAGTTATCTTTCCGACAAATCTATATTCATATTTTTTAAGACCTATATGAGACACATGACCCTCTATAACAAGTTTTGAACTTGAATGAAAATAATTGGTAACAAAAATTTCTTTTCCATTCCCTAGAATTTTTTTGATACTAAACATTAAGAATTTCAATAGAAAATACAAAAATAACCAAATAATCAAAGATAGATTCACAACTCAATAACAAAAATACTCAAATGTATTTTAAAAAGAGATGAAATTTTTGAGTCCTTATTAGAAGGAATTTACTCCACAATACATCTCAATGTGAGATCCATACACATACAATATTATTGACATCCTCATATGAGTCTCTTGCCTTTATTATATACTACTCAATTACCTATCACTACCACTTAACCATACATGTAGGATAATTAATGTTATTCTAATTACCTTGTGGGATGACTTAACAAAGCATATGCACCCAAATACATTATTTATTAGTATCTATTATACTATAATACCATACCCCTAGGTACATTACACAAAACCCTTTCATAACACAGTAGAGGTGTTCAAAGATCAAGATTTACCAACATGTAGGGAAATAAAGTTCTATAATACATGATATATAGGGAATGAATCAACGCCCAATTAAAGCTCTAGACAAATTTATTGAGCTAGGAATGATAACTAAATAATTTTAGGAAAAATAAATCAAATTGATTGAGAAGAAATTAAAGGTCTTACCTTCAAATCATCATGATGCAAAATTCTACTATTGTGACATATGGTAAAAACTTGATACCTAAAATTTACAACTAGATAAATGATCAAAGTCTTATGACACCAAGACTTGAGAATTCGAGTGCTTGGAATGACATGGTTATTTCCTAATATATCTTTAATGGTTTCACCCTAGAGCTAGATAAATCCTTTAGAACATGTAGAGGATGCTTGCCTAATGTATGCATGTGTAATGAAAGCTAGATGATAATATTGAGAAGTTACATTGTTGGGGTATTTTATGGGAAAAAATAATCTAGTGACCATCTTCCTTGTTAGCAATCAAGCTCCTAGATTAATTCAATAAATATTAAAAATATATAACTAAACATGTGTTGGATAAGTGTTGATGTACATATAATAAAAAATGTATTAATTAAACTTATGATTGACTTGACAATAACTGATATGATTTGAAAGTGTTATCTTAATATTGAATCCATGTTATTCTTGTGATTGACATGGCGTCCTTAAATATAAATCCTATCTACGCACAATTCAAAACCTTTTACATGTTAGTCAATGAGTAGCTATCATAAGTTGGAAGATTCGACACATGGGAAATGGTTAATTGAAGTTTTTAAAAGGCATAATGTTGTAGTAGTGTTCTAGTCTAAGGGACATAATTATAAACACATACTTGTCTAAGTTTGGGAATGCTATTGGAAATAGATTGAAAGAATATTTGAACTATATGATATATGACATAATATAGTGTTAGATTTAGGTTTTGGGTCAATTAGAACACCAAAAGTGACTAGTTAGGTACTAGGACGATGCATTAGTGACATCCACACAAAATGGTGTAAAATATATATTAAAAAGTGTAATAATATACTTTTTTATCCTCTAGATTTGGATGCCTCAAGGGTAAGTGCAAGAAGTTGGGTTCACTTTTTGGCTGAAAAAAGTGGAAACTTGTGTTTTTTTCCTAAAAATCAAAGTTCGTCTAGTTGGAGTAAAAATTTGAAGCACTTAAGAAAGTCTAGTAACATGAAATGTAGGATTTTGAGTCTGTTTTTCAAATATGTAATTTATTCTAATACCTAGATGATCTATATGTTTATTTTGCATAGGATGTACAAAAATCACTTCTTTAAAGTCAATTATTTTAGGGCAATAACATGTACAACCAACATAATTTGGCCTAAATAAAAGAATTTTTCTAATTCCTTTTGTAGGAAGATGTGTATTATAATGAATTTTGATGAGCATTATTTTTATTATTTTTTCCAAATATTTTTTTAATTAATTTTTTATTGGCCCTAATTGTTATTTTTGAAAACTCCTCTTGTACAAAAAGCATAATTTGAGCTAAACTACTAATAAAATGATTATTTTTCATTGTGTAAATAATTATGTCTAGATTGATGACATAATTTTACAACAAGTTTAAAAATTAAAAGTTATTAAAAAATACCAATACTTGACATTTCAAGTTTATGGACCACTTTCCTCATAAATTAGTAAATTAATAGAAAAACATGTCCAATCATTAAAAGAATACATATTTGAAAACTAGACATTGTCATCTATAATTCAAGTTTTTATTTCATCAAAATTTTATGAAAAAAAATCATCATCCAAATTACAAAAGTTAGTTTTTCTCTTGTTGTTTTCATGTCATTATATTTGCAGGTCCAAGGTTAAGGGTAGGGTTTCCAAGCCTAAAATAAAATAAAATTTGTATGTTTCAAAATTTAAATTATATGAAACACATACCCACTCCAAAATGCATACCCATTCTAAAAAGGAGTGGGAATATGATGTAAATAGAAATGAGCACCCATTTTAAAATAGGTAATCATTTCATTTTAAAATGCATACCAATTTTAACAATCAAAATGGGCACTTGTTTTAAAAATAAAACAAGTACATGTTTCATACAAGTATTAATTTAGGTTTGAGAGCTCAATCCTAAAAGGGTACCCATTTTTACGAAATGAATATTCGTTCCTCTCAAGATTTTTTTCAAGCCCAACAATTCCACTAAAAGTGGATCCATTAGCTTGCACGCACTTGTATAATCTTAGTAATTGATTATTTGGATAACATATTTTCATTTGTTTGTGGATGAAGCATATGGCTACCATTTTGTCAGGTAAAAAGAAGAAATGGTTCCTACAATATATTAGAATTACATTTGAATAAGTGTTCTTATGGGTATAAATGTTTTTTTAAATACTTCAATATTTTTAGAGTAATATGGAAAAAAACATGGGTTCTCACAATAAAACTATTCAAATAATAAAATACAATCAATCAAATGGAGAGGCTTAAAAAACCCACACATTGTGTTTAATGTATTGATTCTTGTTAAAAGACAAAGGTCACACACAAATAATTGACACCTTAACAATAATATGCAACCTCTTTATGGTGATTGGTTGCAACCAATTGTTAATAAACATTCATTTAAACTAATCATTCACTATTTAAAAATAAATAAATAAATAAATAAATATTTGACAACTTTTAAAAAATTGTCAAGTCTTTATTTAAATTATTTCGATTAAGAAATATTTGAATCCATAGATAGGCTAGTAACATGTTGGTCCTTAAAACTAATAAGACTATTTGAATTGGCTAACTCTATAATAATATTATTTTCTAAATAATTACAAGACCGTCTAAAGGATAAGCTCAAAGTGATTGTTTATCTTTCAATGTGAAGATTTTTTTGTAGTCATCTATTCACATTGGTAAGACTTTATCCTTTGAAAGAGATATATTATTTTTTTACATTGCTCAAAGTTGGATTTAGCTTAGGAGGACCCAATCTTATTGCATTAATGTAATTCACTAGGCTATGTGCTGAAATACCTGGAACCAAAATTCCAAATATTCTGGAGATAATAGAAACTTTGGTTTCTTTGAAGTTCTCTCCCTTTATGTAATGCAATACTAAGCATTGTAACAATTCCCACAACGCAGTTATTCTTATGGGTATGAAATACACTAGTGAGAGATCTCTGTTGGGGGCTTCCGCAAGATTCTGTCACAACAAATTTTTAACAAAATAATATATTAAATCCATGGAGATAGTGTTATTGAAAATTAAATGGATATCACTAATCTTAAAAGTAATTCTGAATATCATAAACTTAAATAGTAATCAATACCTTTTGACAATAAAAACAGTTGTAGTAAAGACATACTCCAAAGTGCTTATACATGAATGCATCATCATCAAAAGGTAATCTTGGAATAAGGTCGTTGGAATATACAACTCTAAAATATCTAGGTGTTGGTTGATTTAATTTCTTATTCATGAAATCTCCAAATGCTTTATCACCAACTCTAGGCTGTCCAAATGTATAAATAGCCAATAGTTTTTCCAACAACTTATCCTCCTCATCCACAAATAATATTGCTGAAAATAATACAGCTAAGGCTCCTCCTAGACTATGACCTGTCACAATGAATTTTGCATTTTTGTGAATTTGTAAAAGGTTTTTTAGCTTTTGACGTAGCACAAAATAGGCTAGAGGTTTGTCATTGTCTTGTGTTTCAAGATGATGTAAGGATTTCTTATCAATTGAACGATTTTCTAGACCTAAAGCCTCTAGAAATCCTAAATGGACCTTTCCTAATTGGGGATACTCATACCAGGAGAAATCTAAATCTGTTATGTAATCATCTGCCTCAAATAATTGTGTTCCTCTGAAGGCTATCACTATTAACTTGGCATTGATTTCCTTGTCACATAGTACAAATGCTTGTGTAGATTTCTTCTGCAAGTGATCTGTAAGTTAACCATATCAACATATTAATATTCATGAATATGCAACTAATATAAAGATATTAAGCCTACTTTTAGAATTATGCATGCAAAGGTGCAACTAATAGTGAGATTATAATAAAGACACAAACGATTGTCAAAAAAATGACAATAAAGAAATTGTCAACACACAAGAATATTTGAAACATATTTTAAAAAATAACACAAATTTATTAAAATAAAAAAAATAAAAGTTTCAAAATGTTAAATTATTTTATATAACTTTTATAATACATCAAATTATATAAAACATTAAAATTAATTTAAATTTATTTTATATTCTAAATTATCTTAAACTTAATGATATTAATTTGTATCAATTTAATTGATCAATCAATCTTTTATATTCTAAATTATCTCAAAACTTAGATAATATTGATTTACATCAATTTAATTGATCTATTTATATTGAAAACGTGAGACTTATTTTTTCCAGAAAGATTTCATACCGTCCCAAAAGTCGAAGAACTCCACAAAATGCATCTGCAAGATCGGACATTGTCCTTTAGTCAAAGAAAAAATTGAAAAGATTTCTCTGTTGTCTGATTTTATTACAAGTAAAATAGAATTAAATTCAGTAACCTACCTTCCAGTGCTGGTTGACTCTTTTCCTGATAACCAACTTGTTTTCGTAAGCTAAGGTTGAAGCCATGGCTGAGATATCTGCAAAGAATCGATCACCAGCCTCCATCATTAAATCATCCTTTGCTTCAGAGTTGCTCTTATACAAATCTGTGCGCCGCTCTAAATAGCCAATCACACTTAAAAAATCCTCTGATCCTCTTTTGGGTATGATGATGCTTCCTGTATAAAACAATCCACCCAACCATTACTCAGGAAGTTACTTAATTCTCTATTAGAAGAGGGCTTCAGTCAAATTCACTATCAACAAATTTATTTCTTATAATTCATCGTCAACAATTTATGGCCATGATAAATTCATCTTGTGGAAAATTCACCGCCAGCAATTGATCGACAAATTCATCTCGGAAAATTCACGGCCACCAATTCATTGTCAACAATTCATGACCATGACAAATTCTGGCAGTGAATTTACCTCCTACGATTCTTCATCAACAATTCATAGCCATGACAAATTCATTGTTAACTGGCGGTGAATTTTCCACGAGATGAATCTGTCATGGCCATGAATTGTTAACGATGAATTGCTGGCAGTGAATTTTCCAGAGATGAATTTGGCATGACCATGAATTGCTGGCAGTGAATTTTCCATGAGATGAATTTATCATGGCCATGAATCGTTGACGATGAATTGCTGTGTTGATGATGAATTGTTGTGCTGATGATGAATTGATGTGCTGACGATGAATTATTGGTGGTGAATTTTTCTAAAATCTAGAAGAGTGAAGGATGACAAATTAAGAAAGCCGAGGAAATAAAACTACAGCTAACTTGGGTCTGATTCTACAAGATTGGGTTTACACAATTTGCTGGTAAATTTCTACAAAAAGAACTCAGATCTGAAAAAGAGTCTGTCAGAATGACCTAAAAACTACCTACCGGAATAAAATTGAAATAGAAGAAAAACAGAAAGCATTAACATAATCTCAGGTGTTCTGCTCTCTTAAGCCAAGAAAAAGGGCTTACCAAATCCCATCCAAAAAGAACATATATGGATGAAAATGAATGATCCATGATAAGAAAAAAGATGATTTAAAAAATGCCTACACAATATTTTTGTGGGAACATATTAAATCAATGAAAAAAACATCAAGTATAATTACCTTTTAATAAGTTGAACAGGGTTTTTAACAATCCTCCATTCTGAGAAAACAGGTTTAGAAGAAATTCTATGATGATACCCGATGCAGCCAAGGGTCCTGAAAAATACTTCACAATTTTCATTAATATGAGCGAGACCTTTATTTTCCAGTTCTCGTTCAGCTGTAATATAACTGGCTCTATACATTTAGTGAGGTGGGATGTTAATCCATCTGCTAATATTACTCTCAGAAACAGCTTCAGCAAACAGAGCCTCTCAGGATAGGCTGCCAAATAACCTGTCACCATCACCATATTCACAAGTTTTCTCTCAGAGCTCGGAAGAAGAAGAGAAATGCATGGCCACTGTCTACAAGTTCATGCATTTATATTCAACAAAGCTCATCAAACACAGGCATTGCATTTAGTAAGAATATTAATAATATTTTGACATTTTATCAGTTGAGGTTATAAGTTCCTTTTGATTTAAATGCGATGTGTAGTGAGGGGACCATTGTACATTGTGGAGAGGTTAAGAGGCACTCTCTCTCAAAGAATTTTCAGCGGTGAATTGGTGGCCATGAATTTGCTTGATGTCGTATTATCAATCCAACATTTTGAATGTATATTTAATAATATTTATTAACTAATTGAAATTTAAAATCATGTTATATTTTAAATTTTGTCATAAATAAGGACAAGGTTCTTTGTAACTTCACAATGAAATTGATGTTGATGTGGATTAGGTATTCCTAAATTTTATTTAAATTAATAGTTAAAGTTAGAATTTGGCCATTATAAATACAATAGTTATTTACTTGATATTTGATTGATTAGTATTTCTGTTGTGGTTTCAAAATGAAATTTATGGTGTACATGTTGACTATTTAACTATTAAAAAATATTTATGTGAATAAAGTGTAAAATTGATATTGCATTTTTTTTTTGTGAATAAGATTTTTGAAAAGGTCCTAATCTTTCTTTTTCACAAATTTATAAAAATAAGACAAAAACTCAACCAACTCAAAAAAACATTCAATACAGAAAACAACACAATAACAAACTATTTATTATATTTTTAATATGAATAAAATTTAACATTATTATTAATTATTTAATCATTGATTTAATTTTTTAAGGAAACAACTCACTTTTAATAATATATATCTAAATGATATGTTTGAAGGAGTTTTATCAAAATAAATTAGGTAGAATCCATCGTGGTCATCACTACATTTTTTTAGAAAACATGTATTACACCTATTTAGTTACATTTTAATTCTGACACTAGAGTATACTTTTATTATTTTCCTGTGTTCATACTTTATTAGGGAGAGAATGCATTACTAAATTAAAATTATAGAAAATTTGTGATGATAAAAATTCAAAAGAATATTTTTTGAGGTCTTTTTTAGGGTTTTGATTTGATTTGGTTTCTATGTTCTTATTTCTGTATGTTAGTTAGTTTGTTTTAAAAAAAAAAAAAAATTGTCATCATATTTTATGTATTATATTGAAAAACAAGAGTTCATCATAATTATTATGATTCTTAAAAGTTTTTTTTTTCTTTTTTTTAAAAGTTGTATGATTTTTTATTCAAATGACTATTATTCTTAGCAATCTAGTAGTTATTGCTAGATTACTAGCTTGGAAATGCAAGACAATGAAATTGAGAGTGACCTTGAAAGTTTATTCTAAAAGTAGTATACAAGGTGAATCATTTGCTCTTAAGGTTGTATTACCACTTCATAATTTTTGACAATGCATTTGAATGGATTGAAAGTTTTACTTTAGTAAGGTAATTTGTTGAGAGAATCCTCTCTCAAAACATGCTAAAAGATCATTTCAATTCCACATGAACCCCTTATAGGGTACATATGGAAACTATTCAAAACTTTAAAAAAGTTTTTTTTTAATCCTTTTTAGTTGAAATTTGTGAATGTTGTTTTCTAGCATAGCCTCTAGTATATTTGTAACTCTTTATTACTTTTATCCCCGTAGACTTGAAACATTATTCTCTTTGAGGAGCATGCAATCTAAGCTCCACTTTCCTAGTCTCCTTACCTTTGCAACATTTCCTTAACTGCATTGCAACCTCTTTAGGTTACATGATTGATTTTTAGCAAGATTTAAGTTGTTTTAGCTTGTACCCATAAAAGAGTTTGCATCAAGGTTGACTTGTCGAAGGACCTCAAAGACTCTATTAACATATATATTAGTAAGCAATATCTCACCTAACATTTATGTACCTAAACCTACCCAACACTTGCTACAAGAGTTAACCCTTTGAGCATAAAATTAGTGATTGTCTCCTTGTCACCCAACATCCCAAGCCTTTTAGGGATGCACCTTCTTAAAAATGAGTATGGTTAAACCATAGTAGGTAGAAAGAACAATAACTACAATAATGTAACAAATGGTCCACAATTTCTCCCAAGACTCAAAACTAAACCATTGGTCCATATATTTCAAATCATATTAATAATGAGGAGGTTTTTACTTCATGACCCATGGTGGAATCCTCCAAAGAGGCAAGAAAGCCTCAATTCAATATAACACTATTGCCTATCAATGTTCTATCTTCTCAAACTACTATATAAACATCTCCAATTTATCTAGAATCTTCCTGATTGACCATTGAAAGATCTTGCAATGGACTCTAGTCATAAGGTAAACAAATAATATGAGCTATAGAAACATCAATTTCATGGACCAATAATACCAATCTAGTTAGGAGGTTTTAGATTGTTTTAAAGACTCACAAAGGAAGATTTCTTAAGTTCTAAACAATTATAAAGCTCTTAATGAGCTTGATAGTGACAATATGTTTCTTGATTCCCATCTTCTATAAATTTTATTTCATGGAACATTTGTGGTTTAAAAAATGTCAAAATAAAGTATATCATGTGGGATACTTGTCAATAGTTTTCTAATCTCAATATTCTTTATTTACAAGAATTGAAGATATCATTTTTTTGTTTGTTTGTTGAGTCATATGATCATTTAACTATTTTTTGTAGCAATAATGAGCTAGACTGTTGTGCCTTATGGGATTTTTTTAGTATTAATAATCACTCTCTTTGATTTATTAATATTTATGCTATCAATGATAGTGTCGTTAGATCAAATATATGGTATTGGATCATTGAATCTTTGCTAACCACTTATTGGGTTGTGTGTAGGGATTTTAATATGGTTGAGATATCTTTTGGAAAATGCAACAACCTTCCTATGTGTTGGATAGTTGGAAAACTCAAAGCTTGGTTTTATATGCAAAATAAATTGGGGTTGTTTATCCTAGTGTTGGTTACTGTCATTTAAACTTTGTTTAGTTTATGTAAAAAAATATGTTTATGTAGAAAGGGTTGTCAAGGACCTTGATAGAGCCTTATTATCACACCAATCTATCTTTTATTTTACCATTTATTTTCTACTTGCTATCAAACTATTGAATGTTTCTTACAAAATTATTAATCCCTTACACTTCATCTCCAACACTTCCTCTTATCATCCATGTTTGGGAAGGTATGGAATGGAGAAATTATAGCCCTTTTGAGTTTAGATGTATTTATTTTTTTGATTAACACTAATGAGAGTAGAAAAAATTAAGATAAAATGGAAATGGATTATTGTAAGTCCTAAAAAATTTCCATGGATGTGATGATGGATGCAAAAAGGAAGAATGATACATAGGACTTAGTTTAGTTTCTTGAGGGATGGAAAAAAATAGGTGTTAAAAGAGATTCATACTTTGATGGTAACATCAAGAAGTATAAATGAAGCAGGAGAATCCAGACACACACACAATCGACATCACCCAAAAATATTTTCTATTGGTTGTTTCAATTTTGGTTTTCTTAAGCTTTGTTTTGGCATCTCTCATCATAATGAACTCTGTTGTGCAACATATTATCAATTTGAAGTTTTCACCAAAACGTCATTTTAAGGCTCCAAAGGTAGCTTTCAAAAATTATTTTTGGAAAATTCTGAAGGAAACGAGTAAACTCCTTTTGCAAGGGAATTATTAGAAGTACCACGTGAAATGTGCAAAAATAATTTAAGTCACATCTTTCCTAGTTTGGGATATTTTAAAGTTGAAAGTTTGTTAAAAAAATATTGGCAATTTATGAAAAACTTAAAAATCTCAAGATTTTGGAGGGTTGGAGTGAAATCATTTTGCAAGAAACTTGGGGACATCAGTCCAAGCTTACTTGCCAATTTTCGTTCAATTTAGAGATTTTTGAGTTTTTTTGCCTGTCTACACCCGATTATATCAAATTGGCATATTTAGTTTTTTCTAAAAATTGTTGAAGCAACATCAATTCATGTTTATTAATTAATTTTCCAAATTGAAATAAAAAGAGTAAGAATATTCATGCTAGAAGCAATAAAAAACCAAGAAGAGAAACCAAAGGTCACAACATAAGGGAAGGTAGAAGCTAGAAAATGGCAGCTTAGAAGAAAAAAAGAGGTAGTTGCGTGAAAGATGGGAGAAGTTGGAGGGGTGGCGAGAGAGCAGGGGGATCCCACACCAAAGTGCATAATTAATAAAATACAGATAAAAATATAAAGAAACCATTATTTTGGCAGACAAAAGGGGTTGCACTATTGAAAATGACTCCTTTATGTTGGAAAAAGAAGATGCCTCAACCTTTGATTTTTCCAAAATATTAAATGTTGTTATTTTTCTCACTTTGTCTTTTGAGTTACAATTGCAAGCAATTTCTATTCAGATGAGGAGTCAAGTTGGAAAGTTGATTTTACAGGTGGAGTTGTGCATAAATGATTTTTCTATTTTCGTGTTGAGTTTACATGGAATGTGAGTTTTCGAGGTGCAGTTATTTTGGCAAGCATGCAGTTTTTGCAATGTGGCATGTGGTGACAATTGGAAACTTACCGTTATGCGTCTGCAATGTTTTTGGTGTTTTCCATGTTGCACACTTACCCTTTGGCAATTGTTTTAGAAATTTCTAATTTATGCATTGTAAGCTCTTATATATTGAGCAAGTGTATTTTGGAGTAGTATGTTGCTATTTTATTGAAGTACTGTTATGCTGCTAGAATTACTCTAAAATTGTGAAGTGTGAAGACTCCTGCAAGAGCATAGCTTTGGAATTATATTGTAACTGGTTAATTATTGTTGAATAATATAACTAAGTCATGTTTTGGAGTGTGGGGTTTTTCTCCCAAAAGGGTTTTCCCCACATAAAAATTATGTGTTATGAGTTCTTTGTTTAGAAATGCTCATCAAAAAATTTAAAATGGTTTACCCCTTCTAATGAAGGGGGTTCGAATGAACCACCCCCCTTCTAATGAACCCTCTCCCCTTCTAATGAACCCCCCTCCCTTCTAATGAACCCCATTTTGCACCATATAAGGGGGGTTCGAATGAACCCACCTTCATTAGAAGGGGGGTTCTAATGAACCCCCTTTTTTCACCTTCCCCTCCACCATTTCAAAATTTATGCATTTTTTTTTACTATCGAAGCTTGGGAAGGAGGTGCAAATGGAGTCAAATTGATAAAACAAGTTGGATAATTGTAGAGATTGAAATGAGCTTTCCAACAACTATAAATATAATATATATATTTTTTTATATTATATTTTATTTTTTAGTTTTACTGAACATAGGTTTTTCACTGAACATCAAGTTTAGTGAAAAAACATTGTGGAAAAATATTAAATTTGAGAAAAAAAATTTGAAAAATATTACGCCCTAGGTATTGGTGTCCTCATTCTAACAAAAAAAATAAATTTGAATTTCAATACATACCAAAAAAGTTATGCGTTCCGAAGTGCACCTATGTCTAAACTGTAAATGTTTTGACTTCAAAACTTAATTAAAAAAAAAATATTCAACAAAATGTTATAAAACAAAATGAAACCAATAGATACCCGTGTTAGCAACCTAAATTAAAAAGAATCAAAATTTTATCCTTTGTAGAAAAAAAGTTATGCGTGTCGAAGTACACATCACTTTTAAAAAATGTTGTTTACTATTAAAAACTAGTTATCAAAGGAGACGCAAAAAATAAATTAATTCCAATTTTTTTAAAAAAATATATTTAAAATCTACAGAAAAAATCTCACAAATCACTAGTTTACATCATTTTCAAATTCCTAATAATTTGCCTACTATAGGTGTCAGAAAGTGAAGTTTTTTTTGAAAATGTTGATTTCAGTGTCAAGTTTGGCCAAAAAGTGTAACCCATTATTGTGGGATGACCCTACATGTATGTGCATCTAAATTTGTAACAATTAAAGGTGTTTAAGAAAATTTTGCAACTCTCTCTTGCTTAGATTAGTGTAGGAAGTTGCTTCTACTTACTAAACTTCCTTTCAATTGGTATCAAAGCTTGGCCAACTTTGATTATGTTGTTGGGTTTGAAGGGTTTTTTGAGATGATCTTTGTTTCAGTGGGAGTTTTGTAGAAGAATATTTTGTAACCTTGTTGCGGGAAAAATATGGCAAGCACATCTAGTAGAACCAAAATGGAGAGGTTTAACAGTAAAAACTTTGAGTGTTGGAACTACAACAAATCTAGTCATTTCAGAAAAGAGTACATGGAAGAGAAAAAGACAAACAGACAAAAATAATTTCTTAGATTCCAACTCTGATAAATCCTCTCAAGATGATGTAGATGCATTTGTTGCAGATTTGGAAACACATGCATCAAAATATGTGTGGTTGATAGACTCGCGTGCTTCTTTCCACATGACCTCTCATAGAGGTTGGTTTTCTAAGTATGAAGAATATGATAGTGGGAAGGTGTATCTAGGTGATGACTCTCACTTGAAGATCGTTGGTCATGGAAGAGTGAAGGGGATTGATGGTGTATTGCATATCTCAGGTTTGGCATGAAACCTGCTTTCTATGAGTAAACTAAATGATGTGGGAGTGCAAGTTGTTTTCTCTAATGGAGGATGCAAGATGACGAGAGGCACTATGGTGTTGGCTAAGGGTGTTCGGTTCGACATCTTGTTCAAGCTAGATGCATGCACGGTTTAGTGCAATATTTCTTCTGACAAGCCAAAGAAGAAATATTTGGATTCTTCATCCTCACCATTAGATCGAGTAGATAAATGTGTAACAACTACATCTAATGGTCGTGCATTTTGGGTACCTAAGGGTGCTCATTCCTTGGAAATGAATCAGATTCCTATAGAGAAGACAATGCTATGGCATTGATGACTTGGTCACATCGGTGAGAAGGGTCTTACAGCCCTGAAATCTAAGAGCCTTATTGAAGGCCTTGATGATTGTAATCTTGAGTTTGACTTTTGTGAAGTCGTGTTTATGGAAAACAACATTGTGTTACTTTTCACTCTAGTTCTCACAAGTTTTTTAGGGTTTTGGACTATGTTCATGCAGATGTGTTTGGTCCTGTGAATGTTCCTTTGTTGTCAAAATTTGTATATTTTGTTTCTTTCATAGATGATTACAATAGAAGGACATTTACATTTATTTTATTAGAAGAAAATTTGAAGTCTTTAGTCAATTTAAGGAGTTTAAAGCCTTGGTAGAAAATCAAACTAGTAGAAAGATTAAGTGTTTGAGGACTGACAATGGTGGTGAGTTTTGTTCAGGAGAGTTCGATAAGTTCTGTAAAGAGAACATGATTGAGAGACATAAGACAACTCCATACAACCCACAACAAAATGGAGTTGTAGAGAGGATGAACAAGATGTTGATGGAGAGGGCTAGGAGTATGTTGAGTGGTGTTGGCCTTGAGCAAAAGTTTTGGACTGAAGTAGTATCCACTGCATGTTATTTAATCAACAAGTCTCCTACATCAACTCTTGTTGATATAAGACACCCATAAAGGTGTGGTCTAGTAAAAATCCTTCGATGAAACATCTCAAGAGTATTTGGTTGTCAAGCTTATGCTCATGTTCAGATTGAGAAGAGGTCTAAGTTGGAGAACAAAGCAATTAAATGTATCTTCATCGACTATGGTGTCAGTGCGAAGGGGTACAAGCTTTGGGATCTAGTGGCCTAAAAGGTTCTGTATAGCAGAAGTGTGATTTTTCGAGAGATGAAACCTTCCATAGTTGAGTTACAACCAGAGAAAGAGGGGAAATAAAAGGAGGTAGTTCAAGTTCCACTTACTCTGATGAAAGAAGAACTACGTACTCCTATTGAACCTGATGATGAGGAGAGTTTGAGAAGTTTTGAAAGTTCTGAAGAAGAAGAAGAACCTCAACCTCAGAAATCCAGGAGGTCTACCAGAGATAGGTGGCAACTTGATAGGTTTGGATATTCACCTAAAAGGTTTGGTTATAAATTGTTGGATTCCAATTGCATTTTTGCTTTGATTGCTAACACTAATGAGCCTAGGACTGTTAGAGAGGCTATGGGTACGAGTAATGCATATTTCTAGATAAAATCCATGGATGAAGAAATGGATGCAATGAAGAAAAATGATACATGGGATCTGGTACCTTTGCCTGAAGGACGGAAACCTGTTGGATGTAAATGGGTGTTCAAGAGAAAATTTGGTCTAGATGGCAGTGTTTAAAAGCATAAGGAATGGTTGGTTGCTAAGGGATATTCTTAGATGGAGGGAATTGACTATGGTGAGATTTTATCTCCTGTTGCGAAGCTGACATCTACCTAGTTCCTGTTATCACTTGTAGCAGCGTATGATCTAGAAGTGGAATAGATGGATGTGAAGGAAACGTTCCTTCATGGTCACTTGGAGGAAGAAATTTATGTCATAGCCAAAGCATTTCATGGTTAAAGGTAAAGAAAATCCGGTTTGCAAGTTGAAAAAGTCTTTGTATGGTCTTAAGTAGTCTCCTAGAATGTTGTACTAGAAGTTCGATACATATGTGTTGTAATTGGAATTTTTGAGATCTAAATTTGACCATTGTGTTTATTACAAATCTGATAATGGTCGCATTCTCATAATTGCATTGTATGTAGATGATATGTTATATTTTGGGAATGATAAAAGTTTGATTTCAAATTTGAAGTCTCAATTGTCAACATGGTTTGAGATGAAGGATCTAAGTGTAGCAAGGTATATTTTTGGGATGGGGATTAGAAGAGACAAAGCTAATAGAAATATTTGGTTAAGCTAGATCAAGTATGTGAATACAGTGTTGGAGAGGTTCAACATGACATCTTGCAGATAGTTAGTTGTTCTTGTAATGCAAGGGATGAAGCTTTTTGTGGAGGATTGTCCAAAATATCCTATTGAGATGGAGGACATGACTAGAGTACCATATGCGAGTGTTGTTGGTAGTCTTATGTATGCTATGGTTTGTACAAGGCCATACATTGCCCTAGAAGTGGGAGTCCTTAGTTAGTTTATGGATAATCCTAGATGGACACATTGGGATGCAGTGAAGAGAGTGTTCAAATATTTGTGGGGTACTTCTGAGTATTCCTTATGTTTTCATGGTTATCCTACTGGACCTCGACACTTAGTGAGTATTCATGGATATGTGGATTCAAATTGGGCAGATGAAATTGATAGTAGAAGATCCACCAATGGTTATGTGTTCATGATGTATGGTGGTGCCATCAGTTGGATGAGTAAGTGACAAGTTGTAGTTGCTTTTTCCACTACTGAAGTAGAGTATAACATGGTCTAGCTACTCATGCTTGCAAGGAAGCCATTTGGCTTAAGTGTTTGTGTTTTGATATTGGTTTTGATGCAGGGCAGATTACTATTTGTTGTGACATTTAGTGTGTTATTTGCTTGGCAAAGAATCCTACTTTCCATGCCAGAACAAATCACATTGATGTTCAATTTCATTTTTTTGTGATATGGTGGAAGATGGAAAGGTGAAGTTGGAGAAGATTGACACCCTGACGAATGTTGCAGATGCATTGACAAAGCTAGTGAGCACAAAAAAGTTTAGATGGCATTCAAAGTCTATGGGCCTCATGGCCTCTAGTAGTTAAATCTTGTTACTTTCATTGGCTCTTCAAAGGTGTTTGAAAAGTGGGAGAATGTTGGAAAAAGAAGGTGTCTCAACCTTTGATTTTTCTATAAGAATTGATTTTTCCAAAATATTAAATGTTGCTAACTTTCCCACTTTGTCTTGTGAGTTACAACTTGTAGTTTTTATTTGGATGAGGAGTCAAGTTGGAAAGTTGATTTTATACGTGGAGTTGTGCATAAATGATTTTTCTATTTCCATGTTGAGTTTACATGGAATGTGAGTTTTCGATGTGCAGTTATTTTGGCAAGTGCAGATTTTGCAGTGTGGCATGTGGTGATAATTGGAAACTTACTGTTATGCATCTGCAATGTTTTTTGTGCTTTCCATGTTGCACGTTCAGCCTTTGGCACTTGTTTTAAAAAAAATTAATTTATGCATTGTAAGCTCTTATATATTGAGCACTTTTATTTTGGAGTAGTATGTTGTTGTTTTATTGAAGTACCATTATGTTGTTGGAATTACTCCAAAATTGTGAAGAAGTGTGAAGACTCCTGCAAGAGTATAGCTCTAGAATTATATTGTAACTAGTTAATTGTTGCTAAATAAGATAATTGATTCATGTTTTGGAGTGTGGGGTTTTTCTCTCTAGAGGGTTTTCCCCACATAAAAATTCTATGTTATGAGTTCTTTGTTTATTTGTTTATGATATGTATGTGCATCTAAATTTGTAACAATTAAAAGTGTTTAATAATTTTTTGCAACTCTCTCCTGCATAGATTAGTGTAGGAATTTGCTTCCACTTACCCGACTTCCTTTCACTTTAAAAGTTTAAAATGCATATTTTGGGTAGCAAGTGAGGAAAGGAAGAGAGTTTAAAACCAACGCATGTGTGAAGAGGGTGTTGTTAATTTGCAAGGAAAGTAAAGAATGTGCAGTGTAAGGTCAAGTGATGTGAGCTAGGAGTGAATTTAAATAAAGTGCCATCTTGAAAACCATATAATGTAGAAAACTAAATAGAGCCCACAACTGAGTAAGGGACTATTGAAAACATAAAATATGACATTAAATTTGCAAGGAAAAGATAAGGGGGTACAATTGCTGAAAGAGAGGAAGCTCAAAATTAATGTGAAGTGGAAGTAAAGAGTTCACGGGTAGAAGAGAATAGAGGGGTGATGCCACATGCTGAAGCTAAGATAGAAATTGTAGATGTTTGATTTATGAAATATGATTTTTGGTAAATAAATTTACTTATTTGCAATCTTTCATTTTACATGTTGTCAAATGGTTATTGAACTTATTGACAAATGGAATTGTCAACTTAGTTGTGAATTAGCTGCATAATTTTGAAGTTTTATATTTTGAATAAAGGAATAGTTTTGTTACAATTTTGTTATTTGAGATGTGTGTTAGCTGTGAGAGAGAGAGTTGCAACATCTATGTCCAGAGGTTCTAAGCGCATAGGTAGAGCGTCACACATGAGGTAGCCTATGCCAGGACTTGTGGGTGAAGAGTGAAGAGTAGTATAGGAGAGCTCATTTGAGAATTGTTGTAGGTTTGTGAAGTCTTGAATAGTTGGGAGTTGAAAATCTGTGAAGAATCACAGATTGCGAAGAGTGTGATGTGGATTTCAAAAGATTGTAGCAAGTGAGATGGGGATATTTGTGAGAAAGAAGCTTGTCATATGGTATGGATGGAAGTAGTATAAAAGAGGAAGATCACCTTGATGATGGTTGATATAACCATGATAATGGATAGATTGTAAGCAATGAAACAAGAAGAATTGGTCAAGCATGATGAAGATAAGCACGAGGTTGTAGTGAAGACATGTCATGAGGAAGGCATAGAGAAAAAGGGTGAAAATGAAGAGGTGAGAAACAAAGAGGTTGCAGCAAATGATGAAGGTGAAGAAGATTTGTTGGCACAAATTTCAGTGATAGAGGGTGAATGGTTTGAGAAGATCACAGTGAATAAAGGAGAGAAATATGTTGCAGTAGTTGAAGACAATATCGCAGAGGAAGATGTCACAACAACAAAAAAGGATGAGGTATTTTCTAAAATTTGTGAATTCGGTCATGATTTTTGTTTACATTCATTTATGAGAGGAGAAATTGAAGAGTATGATGAGGGGAAAATAGAGGAGGATATGAAAATATTTAATTTCTATAAAGTCGAACATATCGACTTGTGTGTGGATGAGTGGGCAGGAAGATTTTGGTGGAGGCTGTCAGTCTATGGTGGGATTGATCCCATGAATGAGGAACCAATAGAAGGAATAATTTGGTAGAGGATGGTACATGGTGGATGTGAATCCATGAGAAAAGAGTGTTGAATGGAGTTGTGGAAGGAGGATGGTGCTTGTACCAGCGAAGTGTTGGAAAAAGAGAAAGAATAAATAACATTATGCACATTTCACAGCGATAGAGTTCGCTACATATTGCTTGCAATCTGAAAGGGTGATCCTATCACTCAACTCCACTTTTGTGAGCCTATGCTCACAAACTTCCTACCTGGCGTGTCTGATGCAAGAGCACCTAGGCACACGTGCAATCAACATCACCCAAAAATATTTTCAATTGGTTGCTTCAGTTTTGGTTTCTTTGGCTTTGTTTTGGAATCTCTCAGCATAAGGAACTCTACTATGCAGTAAAACTATCAATTTGATGTTTTCACCAAAACACCGTTTTAAGGCTCCACTGGCAGTTTTTGAAAATTATTTCTGGAAAACCTATAAAGACTCGAGTAAAATCCTTTTGCAAGAGAATTCTTGGAGGTACCATATGAAATGTGCAAAAATAATCAAAGTCACATCTTTCCTAGTTTTGGCTATTTTAAAGTCAGAAGTTAGTTAAAAAAATATCAGTAATTTATGAAAAAACTAAAAATCTCAAGATTTTGGAGGGTTGGAGTGAAATTGTTTTGCAGGGAACTTGGGGACATCATTCCAAGCTTACTTGCCAATTTTCATTCAATTCAAAGATGTTTGTTTTTTTTTGCCTATTGACACTCGATTATGTCAAATTGGCATATTTAGTTTTTCTCGAAATTGTCGAAGCAACATCAATTCATGTTTATTAATTAATTTTTCAAATTGAAATAAAAAGAGTTAGAATATTCATGTGTAAGAAATAAAAAAACCAAGAGAAACCAAAGGCCACAACATAAGGGAAGGTAGAAGTTGGAAAATGGCAACTTACAAGAAAAAAGAGGCAGCTGCGTGAACGATGGGAGAAGTTGGAGGGATGGTGAGAGACTAGAGGAATCCCATGCCAAAGTGAAGAATTAATAAAATATAGATAAAAATATAAAGAATCCATTATTTTGGTAGACAAAAGGGGTTGCATAAGGGTGAATAGGGGTTGCGCTATTGAAATGGCTCCTTTAAAAGTTTAAAATGCAGATTTAGGGCAACACATGAGGAAAGGAAGAAAATTTAAAACCAATGCATGTGTGAGGAGGGAGGCATTGGTAATTTGTAAGGAAAGAAAAGAATATGTAGTGGAAGGTCAAGCAATGTGAGTTAGGAGTGAATTTAAATAAAGTGTCATCTTCAAAACCATATAATGGAGAAAACTGAATAGAGCATGCGGCTATGTAAGGGACTATTACCTCATGTCCCCATGCGGTTGCTTAGCTTATTTTGGCTAGCAGCCACTACTCAACTTATTTAGAAGTTATTTGTGGAGTTGGTGGCCCCATGAATGTTTAATTTTTCTGTTTATTTTTTAGCAGCCAGCTTAAGTTTGTATTAACAATATTAATAATAATTTGTACAAAAAAAATTTAGAAAAAGAAAACAAAAAGCAAATCTAAAAAAGAGGGAAAGAAATTTGTGGAGCCATGTGGATTTTTAACAATATGCAGTTGTTGCTTATTTCCAGCCCCTCCTTTTTTCCCACAACTTATTTTCAATTCCTAAACAATAGTTGCTCCATTAAATAGGAAAAGATTCTAAATTATCCTTTCCCAACAATAAAATTTATGCATGGGAACACTCCCGCTGCTTAAATTTAAGCAGAAAATGGAGTTAAGTAGTTGCATGGGGACATGAGGTTAAAAACATAAAATATGACATTAAATTTGTAGGGAAAAGATAAGGGGGAGCAACTATTGAAAAGAGAGGAAGCTCATAATTAATGTAAAGTGGAAGTAAAGAGTTCGTAGGTAGAAGAGAATAGAGGGGCGATGCCACATGCTGAAGCTAAGATATAAATTGTAGATGTTTGATTTATGCAATATGAGTTTGGGTAAATAAATTCAACTTATTTGCAATCTTTCATTTTACATGTTTTCAAAAGGTTATTGAACTTAATTGACAAATGGAATTATCAATTTAGTTGTGAATTGGTTGCATAATTGTGAAGTTTTATATTTTGAAGAAAGGAATAGTTTTGTTGCAATTTTGTTATTTGAGATGTGTGTTAGTTGTGGGGGAGAGAGTTGTAATGTTTGCTTCAATAAATCTTGGTTAGTTTCCAAAATGTATTCCTAGGTTGGGAGAATGCCTTTCATTGAGCTTTTATTTCTTGTTATAAATTATAACATCTATCAAAATGATATTAGGAACTTGCACAACTTATTTTAATCTCAAGTTTAAGAAAAGGATGCATGAAGACAAATTTATTACATAGTGATCTAGAGGAGGAGGGTGAACCCACAATAGTGGGTTACAAATCCATGGATGAACATAAATTATAGGCGGCCCAATTTAAAAAAAAAAATCTTCAAACAAAGAGATTTGTATGCTTCATTTGAAGATAAAACCCTTCGTCGAAGGGGACCCTTTGAACGAAGTCTCTCTCCACATAACCTTTGTCCAAAGGCCTTTTAATGAAATATTTTTTTAATAAAATAATGCCTTCATTTGAAGGGGTCCTTCAAATGAAGGAATTTTTTTCTAAAGAGTTTAAAACTCTCAAATGATAGTTATTTTGTCATTTGACAACGACTATTACAAACTTGTGGACAATGAAACAAAGAGGAAAATGAACCTCTAGTGAAGTTGTGCCTGACAAAGCTTGAAGTGTCTGAAACCTTCCAGCTGCCATGACAACCTAGCACTGTAGATAGGTGCATTTTTTTCTTGAACTTGTTGCATTTTTATTGCATGTTCAAGAAACCCTAGTTTAGTTTAGTTTAGTTGGTCTAGATTTTGTCTAGTTTAGATTTATCTGTTTAGATATAGGTGCATGTTCTAAATAAGGTTCAAGAGTCAAGCTTGTTCTTATCTCACCACATGGTAAATCCTTTAAGTTGCATTCAAGTTAACATTCAAATACACTAACAATTTATTACAAAACATGAATCTCTTATGATAGGATTGAATTTTACTCAAAAGCATGAAATCAAATGCCTAAGGATTCTTGAATATTTAGAGCTTGTATATAAAGGCAACATACCAATATACCACATAAAAAATAGTGGTATGATGCAATAATACAATGTTTAGGTGCAACACTTTCCAACCACAAACAACTCCTTCCAAGGCCTTGTTTTGTATAGGGTAGGTATTTTGAACCTGTACATCAAAAGAACCCTATTATCCCCACCCATCAATCTATCTTGAAGTGATAAATAGATAACCCAATAATCATAAAGTAATAAATATATGTATCATGATTATCTTCTTAAGTTATTTCCCTAATTTTACAAAAAACATATACCATATGTACATGTTAACCATTTATTTCCACTTTCATGTAACATATATTGAAATATCATCAAGGACACCCAAATATACCTTAGTCAAAAACCTAATATGCTATCAGTTCACAACACACACATGTTCCAGCAACAATAATCCTATAGAATACATAAAATAATATCTACCATATCCACTTATAATGATTATATGATAAATATGTTTAAATAAAATAGAGGAATACAATTAAATCATATTAGTTTACTTCAAATGGATAGGCAACCTTTTTCAAGGTTGCATCCTTGGACAATTATTAATCAATTACTACATAATTACCATGGTAGAAACACACAATAATAGTATGTATAAGTGTCTCTATATATTTGTATGGTCATCTTGAATTGGTAGGATAATAGTCATTATATTAAATTGTAATGGTACTATTCATAAGAGTATCATATATTTAACTAGAATGATATCTCATGTCTCATACTTTGAAAACCAAGAAAAAGAACCATACATAATTTACTAACATATATAAATCATACAAACAAGAACAAAAACTATGAATCATTTTCTCTTTATTCATAATGACATAGATACTTACAATGATAGATTTACACCTCCTAGTTTACCCACTATTCACCAATGACCTAGAAGTACACAAACAATAAATGGCATGTCAATTATGATAAGTTTAATCACTAGAGATAAGGTACAATCAATTTATAGAAAATATAATATATGCATCTAACAATTTTAGTCAAAAAAGTGTATATCCAATCCACATGCATACCAATGTCCTAGTATATCTAAACTATAATGATAGCATAACCCTGGAATGAAAACTCACCAACACCTACATCTTAATCTCTCTATATATATACTCAAGGAGGCCCAAAAAAACACCAAAAGACATTGTACCATGGGTCCAAACAAGGTTTGGAAAAATATAATGTGTAAGAATTATCATGACCTACACCCCATTTGGAATCATTATTTATCATCTAACTCCTATGTCAAAATTCTCTATGATCTACATCATAGTTCATGATGTCATAAGTGGCACGAAGACTCCTAGTCAACTTTTTGAAGTTCCCTATAATCATGAACTTTCCTATTTCATAGAATCTATCGTTAGCGAATCCCACATCTTATATTTTTATGACAAATTAGATTCTCTTATAACTTCTTGTACATGCATTCCAAGATAGTTTCAATGCATGACCAAGAGTGTTACCTCAAAGTGTGACACCCCATTTCTCCAATGAGGATAAAATAATTATTAAATATAAATAAATAAATATTTTAAACATTATAAATTTCACTTGGTGCATGACACATGTGTGTAGGTCTAATAAGTTCATAGGTAATCATAACAATTATACAATATATTCTATAACATAACCCATATTTATAGGAATATAATGAAACAATAATACAAACTTTAGTGAACACATCATATCAAGTAGTCAAAAAGAGGAAAGTCATCCATGTCATTGATTATTTTTAAGAAGTTTCTTTAATATATTTACTCCACCATGATATCTTAAATAACAATCTTATAGCTCATACAAACATGATCTAGTCAATTTTATATATAGTCACATACAACAACTTTAGGTCATATTGGACTAGTGATAATATTGACTTCATCTAATTATTTCAACATTTGGCATATTGAATTCTAAATCCTAATCTTAAAAGCATAGCCTCACATTAAGGCTCAAACATCACATCCATTATATGGATCTATATTTAAGCATTAAGAGGCCATCAATTCATTTAAAAACCCATCCAAAACATAATCGACCAATGAGAAATTCTTAATATTGTAAGCCAAAATTTATGTGAGAGGACATGAATACACCTTATCCAATACAAGTACCTTATCTAATAGGAACACAAGGTTCTAGAGTAATTTCATAAAAATAATTTTATCTATAAGTAAATACATGTAATTGAACAAGTATATCACATTCCATGTGTAGATCAACATGGACAAATGAAAGTGGTAAATACATGATGACAATGCATCTTCAAGTAGGGAGTAAAATTTGATGAATTATTGCACTTAAGATGAATTTTTCCTTGTCATTTAACACAACCACATTACATATCTACATAGCTCTACCAAACATGTATCCTTTTAGGTATTCTTGGATATCCAACCTCTAGCTTCCATTGAAGTACCTTAAACCCTATTTTCCCATAAAAACAACAATAAATCCTTCAACTCAAAATGAAGCCAAAAAACTTATTTGTCATTGAGAATTTGTATAAGTAGGAACTCTTAAAGAAGAAACTATAAAATATATACCTTGAGATGTATGTCAGTCTAAACTAATAAGCTAAGACTCATGTTGAGAATGTGGGTAATTGGAGCTACCAACTAAGAAGATTACACAAGTCAAAATCTACACAACTTTTTAGTTTTAGATGGCCAAGGAGGGTGATCATATAGATATAAAATGGGATAATTAAATAGAAACAATAACATAATCTCTTTAAATGGTTATAATCAATTCCAATTCATAAGCTTCACAAAATAAATTAATGTACATGTGTATATTTGAATTTTTAGACCTCTATTTTAATGTACATAAAGACTTTGAATAACTTGCATCCATACACCTTGTGTAATTTTTTAAGATCTGGATTCAAACTCATGTGTTTCTATAGATCAATATTAACACACGTGGCTTTAAGTTATTGTGAGCAATTCATGTTATCTTGAACTTTGTTAAATTTAAAATTTTTCTTGTTAATGCCTGGTTAACTTAAATTTAAACATTAGGATGTTTAAAGTAATTTATTTTTTGTGGAAAAATCAAGGATCGATGTGGCAGATCATGGACCACCACCTTAAGGTATATTTATTTGTATAAATGATGAGATACATAGATTGCATGGTATTCTAGTTGATCCCAACATAATAAGGGTTTATAGGAATCTACATGTTAGTCTATTCTAGCTAGATTAGATAGGGTTACATAGACATTAGGTGACACCCATGCTTATTTTGGTGACATTGTAGCAACTATTCTTTCTTGGATGTAACAATAGGTTGGTGGTGATGTTTCTCTTATATTAGTTCAACTCCAAGTACCAAAAGAAACCATCAAATCAAAATGTTTTACACATTACACTGTTAGATCCCAGGTCAGGGCATATCACGTGACTAGATGTGTCGATGCTCATATGGCCCCTATGATATACCCATGTTTTCTTGTAGCACATGGTCATTATCCAAATAATGAACAAAATCCTTTATATTTTGTACAAAACTTGTATGTTGAGGTTCATTTGGGCGTCAATGTCAACTACTTGGACCTACCAACATATTTTGGTTAGGAGCATGGTAGGGTTGTTGATAAGACCCTTATCATTGAGTAGATCGATAGGCTCCGACTTTATTGGGCCTTGGTTGGGGAGAGGTTTCCTATTATCTCCCCAACCCTGGCACCTATTGTAAACCAGGTTGTCATTATTTCCCAAAGGGGAGCAATTGACAGTGTTGGTGATATAGCAGTTGCAACATCTACAATATATTATGGTCATGTGGTCAGATATTTGATGAGTCATCCTGGACAATCTAAATCATTGAATCATGCTACTGATCCCTATGCTATTGTGGGTGTCCCTTCACCCCTAGATATAGATGGTCTTATAGGAGACTATATGCTTCAGAGTATAGCGAGTTGTTTGTTAGAGGACCTATTGGATTCATTTGGGATCTCGTTACATGAGGCTAGAGGACATGTGGGTAGAGGTTTTGACTCACATCCAGGATCCAACTAGGCTATAGGTCCTTCACAACATTCTCATCACCTTGGTAGTGTTGCACATCTTGATCCACCTACAAATCATTTGGTTGCTACAAAGGCATATACATCTACTGATCCTTCTACAAGTGTTGAGAATCATACATCCCAGGGCCTAGATTTATTTGAGGAGCATTTATAGATGATGGGATCATTAGGTTATATGGATATGTTGCTACATACAGACTCGTTGTCGATGCCAACTTTCCTGCATAGTCCACTAAAGTCATCATTACTAGAGCTAGCCAAGGAGACCTATGATACAAATGAGTTGGCAGATACGATCATTATAGTGGATCCTACACCAACTAATACACATGTATGTATGTATGTGCATGCATACATGATTTAAACTTATTTAAACTTTAAATTACTTGTTTTACTTAAATGGTAGATAGTCCTAATGTACACATTTATATTATATACATTCTAGAGGGAGTTAGCTCATGTTACACCTAGTCTAAGGATGAAGCGTGTATGTAGGCGTGATTCAACTAATGCGACTAATGTTAGTGGAAATGTGAGTTTTAAATTTTTAAATCATGTACTCATGTACGTATATAATTTGTACACATGTATATATATAACATTATTCTAATTTAATATAATGTACTTAAATTATATACATGTGTTGCACTATCTCTAGTGCTTGACACATCCATCAAAGCATGATTCTCACTTAGAGGGTCACTCGATTTAGAGCCGTCATGATGACCCTGCTAGTGGCTAGACTTTTTTGACATTTCCAGATATTTTCACATACATTACATTTGACATGATACATGTTTCTACATATTTCTAGAAATTTTCACATGTTTGATGATACATTTACATGGACATGTTTGTAGACATTTGTATGTTTCATCATGATGTACATTTTATGAACATTTATGTTTGATGATACATTTGTGGACTTGATTACATGTTTGGTGATATATTTATGGACATTTATGTTAAATGATGATATATTTATGGACTTGATTACATGTTTTTTATGATACATTTATGGAAATTTATTCATTTGATTCTAAATACTTGAATTTGTGTACATCTAGTATAATATTATATGTTTGAAATTACATGGTAAAAATTTATGTTTGATTGTGGTTCATTTACATATGATCGTGGTTCATTTATGATTACATGTTTGATTGTGGATGTATGCTATATATGTTTGATTTAAATGGTTCTTGAGAGCTCACATGCTTGTACAACTAAATTTATTAAATATGAGAACTCATTTATATGTACATCAAAGACGTGCCTATGAACTAGATGTAAATTAAATATATATGTTTATAATATTAGAATTTAATCATGTCTAGAATTAAATTTTAAACTATAATTAAAGTAGATTAAATGAATATATGTATCTATGAAAATATACACAAATAACTTGTTTGTTCAAACTAGACAGGTACTTGTCCACCTTAAGATAACTTGTATGTTTGGAATTCAAAAGTTTATCAAGTAGCTCAAAAAAATGAAATGAGTTATATACAAATTCACCATTTTCACTTGGTTAGACACCAAATTTTCAAGGTAAATGTAAGGTAACACATTTAACATTTTCAAGGTAATTTACATAACATTCAAAATATATTGAACATTAAATTAATGTGGTAAGACATAACAAATTTAAAATACACATGAATAAATAAAGCTCACATGATATATCGATCATATATATATATATATATAGTCTAGATAAATCATCTATAGCTTGATATATATGTGTAGATAAGTTCAACCATAGTTCAAACAAGTACAAAAATAGAAATTTAATATAATATGGACTCCTACAATTTGTGTAAATTGTTCAAGTCCACCTGTGACACATCATGTTATTCAGACCAATTCAAGTGGTTCAACTCGCTCTTCAATAACATGTAATATTATCTGATGATCATGACTATCTAATCTCCACTATGACGTCCATGTGCACGTGGAACTGGATGAAGGCATAGGGAAGTAACAATTACTAGGTGGCTATATTGATATACCTTGTTCTCAGGTTGATAATCAATAAAATGAATCCCATGTTGAATAATTTTGACGTGTTTGAGATATGTCCCTTGCACTACAAATGAACTTGTGGGAACCAACATTCCAAGGTAAGATATAACATTTTCAAGGTAAATACATAAGGTAACATGTGTATAATTTTCATTGAGGTACAAGACATAAATGAAAACTATATATTGAATGTTTAAATCACTCTTGAGGTATTTGACACGTGTAACAAATTCAAAATATACATCAAATAGATAAATCATGATAGATCATCTATATATTTAGTTAAACCCATGGGAAATAATATTCAATCACTTGTTTATGGTTCTATTAGCTTTTTCCTCTCTTTTGTGCAACACAATAAATAATAACTAACACCTTCTATGTTTCTAGGCTCTACTATGACTATAAAAACATCTCCTGCACCAAATTTACATGGAAAATTTGTAAAAAAATAGAACATAACTATTGAGAAGCCATTGATGCTCCCATTAGTAAATATGATCTTAAATTGGATACATCTAATAATATTGAGGAATTTATTATCACTAAGCTAGACCTTTCTCCTATTAATCTTCAATCAATGAAAGCATCTGAAAGATTTTTTATTTTTAAAATTCAAAGAACCTTTTCTTCAATATGGTCTAAATGATCATGCCATAGTGTCTTCTTAGTGGGAATTTGTTCTTAGAGGAAAGAGAAAGTGTGCTTTGAAACCTAAATTGCACTTCTAGAGATATGAGGTATCTCTTGGACAATACATTGTACCTTCCTTATATTAGAAACTTAAGTTGTTGGGGTGATACCTACATGTTTACTTTTCCCATAACACTTGGGTGTCACCTTGAAAATAGTTTTGGGTCTCTCAAAAACTTGAAGTTTCACCTAGGTGATGCCATGGGGTCTCTTAAATCTAAAAAGTGTCACTTGGTTGACAAATTATTTAGATATCTCTATATTGTAACTTTCAAAAGCCATCGTTTCTTCATATATCTAGTCAAAATGAGATGACTTTTTTTTAAATTATATAATTTTTTAGAAGAATCCAAATTTATAATCTTACATGTTCTCTCTAGAGTTTTCAATTGGGAAAGATTTGGATTAATTTTCTCATTATCTTGTATCCCAATTACACTAGGTTTCACCTTCATGATACTTGGACTCCCTTCTCAAAAACTTTCAAAGATATTATCATCTATGAAATTACCTTGGCTACAACTCGAGTCTTGGCACCAACATGAATCTACATAACTATATTTTTGGAAGCAAACATTAACATTAAATTAAAATAAATTTCCAACTCAAACTCCTCTAACAAGAACCATAGCTCCATAAACTATTTTGCATCCACCCTTGTCAAACACTACTTACATACTCACATCATTTATCTTGTTCATAGATAATAAAATGTGTGCCAAACCTAAGATGTGTAAAAATTTAGAGATTCCTTTACTCCTCCCATTAAAAAATCTAATGTGAACTCTACCACGACCAATAATATGAAGGAAATTATCATTACCTAAAAAACCTTTCCACCATTGATACTCTCATATCCAAAAAACCACTCTTTGTGAGGAATCATATAGAAAGTATTTATAGATTCAATCATCCATGCATCCTCATATGCATTTATCGATAATGCTACAATAAAAAAATCTCAGTATTTCTTTTTCTTTTTCTTCTTCTTCTTCTTGTAGTATTTTTTAATGTGGCCTAATTGACCACAATCCTAGAATTACACCTTGTACCTCATGGGGGAATTAGATCTACCTCTTGACATAGATTTGGGTTCCTTTTCTTATTCTTTCATTTTTCTTTTTGCTTGGATATTTTATAAAAAGCAAAGAATCTTTCATTCAATTTAAAGTTTTTCATCTCATAGGTATTGTGAAAGAAGATAACCAACCACTTCTTCAAGCATGAATTAGTGATATACGTATGATTAAATTAATTGATTGTTCCCATGAATCTAGCAAGGAACACATTAGTGTAGTATGTTCATGATCATCCATGCATATACCTATAGATTTTAACTAAGTAATAATAGTGTTAAGATAATTCACGTGTTCAAAATCTAATTCAATATTTCCCATCTTCAAGAAACATAATTTTTTTCAACTTTTTTTTTTAAGAAATATTTATTCACTAGAGATTTAACCTAATACAAATTTCATACTTTCTTCCATTGGGATTTTGTGATGGCTTCTCCTAAAACATTTAGGAGCATTGAATCTACCAAGAAAAACCTAATTAGGGTTCTTGGTTTTCGGGTCCGGGTCCAACACCAACCATAGGCATTATAGTAGGTTTCTTTCTAGAGGTCACAACCCTTCAATTGTGGTATATGAGCAAGTCTTCCATTTTAATCTTGCAATGCTCAAAATTATGACATCAAATATGTCCATCTCCAATTGTGATGTGATTCCTATCTACTCCTAAAATAATACCCTTCCTATGTACAACTCCCACTTAGATGAAGATTAATAGAAAAAACACATATTTTTTGATACCTAAAGATCGTACAAGTTGGCCAAGCTTTGATACCACATAAACAAATTATAAACTGAACTTCAAAGGAGAGTAGTACTAAATAGTATATTAAGTGAATAGTTCTACAAAGGTACACCACACAAATAACATACAAATAGAAAATAATATAATTGACATAGAAATTACCTTGGAAATCCCTTTCAAGAAAAAATCTAGCACTAAAAGTAGCTTCAATGTATCATTCAACAACACAACTCATTTACCATATATTCAAAGTATTCACTCCT
This sequence comes from Sequoia sempervirens, assembly GCA_007258455.2. Classification (NCBI taxonomy): domain Eukaryota; kingdom Viridiplantae; phylum Streptophyta; class Pinopsida; order Cupressales; family Cupressaceae; genus Sequoia; species Sequoia sempervirens. The sequence continues at coordinate 67,654 of VDFB02254259.1, read as the reverse complement.
CTTAACATCAACAACTATATGTAGTGAAAATTTGATTGCATAACCCTATAAGATCATTTATCTCCTTCTCCATCTTGAGTACCCAATATATAGGCAAGCCAACAAGCCTTAAAAATAGGATAAATTTAAAAGCTTCCAAATCCATGCACTGATTTGCATGGGCGATTCAAGCACCCATATCATGCATTACATAGATTTTGAAACCTTTTCCATCTTTATAAAAGATAGTCCTTATTTTTCTCTTAGTTCAATTATCTTTCCCTCTCTTCATGTTCATTCTATATCGACAACCCTTTTACACATTGCAATTGCCATACTTGTATTTAACAATTTACATGACATTAAGTAATAATGATAAAACTACATAAATCACAAACTTCTAATATATGTCTCACAATCTAAATCACATTTCCTTTTTTTCCTTTGAGTATAGTAGCTATACTTTGTCTCTTAATGATAAAGATTTAGGTCAAATGTACAATGGTATTCAAGTGACTATTATGACTTGGCCACTAGGATGAAGAATGCTAATTCAATTGGTAAGTAAGATCTCTTGAACATTTGAGAGGTCTTTGATCCTCCTAACACAATCTAAAATAACTTTTGAAATTAGTTTATGTTAAAAGGAAATAATTTAGGGAGGAGGTAGGTGTATTATCTCCGATCATCAACGCACTAGCTGCCTTCTATTTAGTGCTATGCTTGGGGAACCTAACATAATGAAAGTGTTGTTGAAGTTTGTAACGTTTATTCAATAAACAAATAATATATTTTTATCCAACACAAAACAACGTGGGCATTTGGTCTAGTGGTATGATTCTCGCTTCGGGTGCGAGAGGTCCCGAGTTCGATTCTCGGAATGCCCCAATACCTGAAATCCTCTGCTCTTTCAATAGACTGCGAGGATGATATTTTAAATTTTCTATTAAATATAGAAAACATATTGTGTATAAAATTATTTTATAATTTTCATCGAGCGGTCCCATGGTCTAGTGGTGAGGACATTGGACTCTGAATCCAGTAACCCGAGTTCAAATCTCGGTGGGACCTATTTTGTGTATCGACAGATTCCAACCACTGAGTGGTTTTCGGAGTTTTAAGACACTTTTTAGTTCATTGACATATTGAATCTTACAAATTAGAACATTCCTACAAGTAATTTTATTTTCAAATATCTTGAAATTCTTGTTCATCTGTATATATCTTGTACAAAAACAAGGAATTGAAAACAATAAGAGTTTGATACGAGGTTTTCTTATAGAGAATTTGGTAACACTTGTTCTAATTTTAAGTACATATTTATAAATTGAATCTATTTTTGAAGCAGACTTTAAAACCAAGAGCTAGAGAGATCAAGATTGAGAAAGCTTCTTTGTAACAACCCAATGGATTATTTAAACAAATAACTTTCAGATTATAAATTTAAACCAACATTGACAAAACTCAAATTTCTTCACAATTTTTTCAATAATAAAGATAACCTAGATAAACAAGAATGTTCACAATTTATTAATATATTTAAGAACTTCTTCCTCTTTCAATGAGGGTTGGAATACAAAAAAAATGTGCTACAATAGTAATCATAAACAATAGAATGCACATTAGCTATAATAAATTGAAAATACTATATTAACAATTACAATAACTATAGGTTACATAAATTTAAACAACAAGAACTTGCAAAACCATGGCACACATTGATAACCTCTAGATGAGATTGTCATACAGAACCAAAGGGGTTTCATCCTCCAATCCTTTAAAATCAAAGGGTTTTTGTCCCCATATCTGATTGTTTGAACACATTGCTTAGGAGAATGTAAACAAGGTTTTTTAAGAGTAGATTGAATGATGTATTTGTTCATTTAAATAGTTGAGATCAATGGATGGAAATAAATCCCACCCAAAGGAGTGGCTTGAATTTGCATACACTAATTGCATTCATTGTTTGCTCCATTTCTTGCTTAGATTTTAAATTTGAATTTTCTTTCACATGTAGATTGAAGATTCTAAAGTTTTCTTTAAATTTTGATGATTTGACAGGTGATTTTTAGGTTTTTGGGTCTTCTGGATGTGATGACAGGGTCTATTTTGGTCCAAAGTTCTCTGAAAATTCAACTACCTTCAGGATCTAGCAACCTTTACCCTACTTGAAACCCTTTTAGATCTAGCCCTATATGTTAGATTTCGATGAAACAAAAACTATTTTTGACCTTCTCTAACACTATGGATTCAATCGTGAGGTCTTTGAAACCCAAAAATGTACCCCAAAATTTTTTCAATCCAAAAGATGTCCCTCAAATCTGGGAAGGAATCTATATCACTAGAGCTTTGATACCATGTAGGAGTTGAATGTGAACTCCCAACACCCCATAATTAGTTGTTAAATCAAAATATAGATTCCACAAGAGAGAAATGGAAAGAACAACTTGTTGGATGCAAGATTGATTGATTGAGTATGAAATGCACATGAGATTCCTTGCTTATAAAGATAAGGTTGAGAAATAGGATTAAACAAGATGATGACATGTGTCTTAATCTTATACAATGAGACAACTACCTCAACAATTATGGCCTAGGACACTAGAATTAAATGGAATGATAAGATAATATCACAACAACTAAGACTTCTAGAAATATTCCCTAGGACCTAAGTAAACTTAATATGTGAATATGACCTACTAGTGGACTAGTTAGGTAAAATACTATATTCACACCAACAATAACAATCCACTATAGTTAGAGGAAAAGGGAGTTAGAAGTGGGAAAGGGTCTCTCAAGACAAAAAGAAGGTATTTCAAAAATTTGAGTTGAATTATTGGGGATATGCACCCTCCATGATTTGATCATATGTAATGATATAAGGGGATGATCAAGATTTGGTAAAAGCACATGTAAAACTTGAAATGGGCAAAGTGTTGTGGACTATGTCATTTATTCGTAGAATGTTATGCCAAGGATAATGAAAACTTTGAAATAGGAAGTTCCCCTATAGAAATGAAATTTAACCATAACCCTATTTTTATAAAGATTAGTAAACAAAAAGGTGGCCAATAGAGGGCTAGTATCTAACTAATTAATAAATGTTCTCTTGAGGAAAAATCATTATGAACCATGAGAATCAAGACACTTTCAAAATAATTCTTGAAAAGTATCTATAGGAAATAAAGGCACTAGCAAATCTAAAAAAAGTAAGAAAATAATAAACAATGATAACTTGATGGAAATAATCCACAAAAGCTCTCATGGCATACAAACAAACATGAGCTAGAAGAAGGATCAAAAATATTTTTAAAAAAAATGTGGTATGATGAAGAGTGCAATGCAACAAGAAAAATGTTTAAAAAATCAAGAAGAGAAAAAGAAACAAAAAAAAAAGTATGAAAAACTTGTGAGATCTAAAATAGAAGAGTACATGAAAGTAATGAGGAATGAGATAATTTATCTTGGGATACATGATCCCAAGGGTTTTTGAAGGGAATTGTAGTAGAATAGATAAAAATTTGAGAATAATATCATAGATGTACAATGGCTAGATTGTGCAAAAGTTTTGTATGAAAGTAACTAAAATAAAGACCCCTAGAGTAATTAACTCTAAGGTCAAAATTTTCACCAAAAAAGACATAAAGCAAGGAAATAAAAAGTTGATGATGGGAAAAGCTCAAGATATAGATGGGTTATTGGTTGAACTCTTAAAGTGGGGATTAGAGGCTCTTGCATTGCAAGTAAAAATAATATTTAATGAGGTCATTCAATATGGATTTCTATAAAATTGGACAATGAGTGTTGTCATTCCTCTCCTCAAAACTAAATTAGACGCATTAGACTATAATGAAAATAAATAGTGGGAAACAAATACACTTTTCCATCACACATTTCAACCATAGAAATTTCCTACTTTCTATAGGGGCCTCACTATCACTAATTCATATTACCTACATGCCCATGAGTCAATAGAAAGTTAAATCTCTACATTTATCAATAGAATATATAGGAATAGAAATCACACCTTGGTGTGGAACAGGTATGCCGAAGAGGTGTGGATGGTCTATTAGGAAAAAAATGTTCTATTTTTTGCATATGTTTGTGTAGTACATGAGGTCATTTGGTAGGACATTTAGGAAATATTATTTTTTGAGAAACAATGGTCTCAATAGAGAAGTGATGGATTCAAATAAAATATGTATCCACTTACATGGATCTAGATACAACTAATTAGGCTCTATTACCAACAAGCTCATGTTATGTTTGCAATAGGGAGAGAGGGAGAGACAGGGAGAGACATGGATAGAAAAAGGGAGAGATAGAAGGGGGAAGAGAGAGAGAGAGGGGTAAAGAGATAGAGATAGGAAAGATAGATAGAGCTCAAAAGATAAAGATGGAGATGGAGAAGTAGATGGAGGGGAGAGAGAGAGAGAGAGAGAGAGAGAGAGAGAGAGAGAGAGAGAGAGAGAGAGAGAGAGAGAGAGAGAGAAAGAGAGGTGTAGAGATAGAGGGGAAGAGATGAAGAAGAGAGAGGGTAGAGATGACTGAGGGAGGCAAATGAGAGAAGCTAGAGAGATGATGGAGAGGATTAAATAGGGAGGAAGAGATAGAGATATAAAGGGGAGGGAGAGATAGAGGAGGAAAAATGGCAAGATAAAGTGATAAAGAAATATAGACATAATGAGATATAGGAGGGGAAGAGGGAGAAAGAGACAAAGGGATAGATGGAGACATAGATAGGCGAAGATAAGTAGATATATAAAAATAGAGGTTGATGGAGGGAGAGATAGAGAGAGGGAGAAAGGGGGCAATAAAAATGGATATATATATATATATATATGGGAAGAGAAAGGGAGAGAAGACATAGGGGTATAGGGGGATATGAAGGGAGCGAGGGAGTGAGTGAGGGAGTGAGGGAGGGAGAGAAATGGAGAGAGATAGGTAGAGGAGGGAGAAAGAGAAGAGGGGAGGGGGAGAGAGGGAGAGTGAAGGAGGGGGAAATAGGGTTGTGTGTGTGTGTGTCTGAGTAAGAGAGAGATATGGAGATAAAGATAAAGAGGGAATAGAGAGAGAGGGATGGAGAGAAATAGAGAGGAATAGAGAAGAGAGAGAGATATATAAAGACAGAGCAATAGAGAGTTAGAGATACCTGGGAGAGGAAGGAGATAGAGATAGGGGAGAGAGATAAAGTGAAAGATAGAGAAAGAGATATAGATGGAGGTGGATTTAACTAATAAATATAAAAAATGCTTATTGATAGTGAGAGAGCTAAGTAATGTTGATCAATATGTTTGAGAGTCTTGAGTCTATGTATGAAGGGAGCTTCATATAATGGAAGCCTCTAGTCTATTTATTGATGAAGCTAAAATAATTGCTATATAAACTCAAAAAATCCTAAATCTAGGAATAACTGAATCCGATTTCATTGATTTGTATGCTTGTTAAATAGTTTGGACTATTGACCTAGGTGGTGCATGGACAATTGAGTTTTATTGTCTTGTATTGTTTACGGTAAGTAGCAACTCTCCAGGTCCCTCCATCCTATCTATCCCCCCACCTTCCACCCCCTCTCTTATTTCACTTTTTTGGTTTTTTTGTATTTAGTTTCCTCTTGTGAGTGATTGCTTCGTCTTACTCATGATGCCCTCAAATCATGTAAACATTTATGACAAACCTTACACATAAATCTTTGTCATTTATGTGATATTGACAAAAGTAATCTTTTAATATTTTTCCTATAAGTTATTTCTCTTATGAAAGCTCTTCTTTATTAAAGTTTAAGTCTGTATAAAAAGAAAAGTTGGACATAACACTTCCTCCTCATACATTCAATATTTTTCTTTTATGAAGAAAATAATAGTATAAAAGTATAAAGAAAAGATAAGTACTCGTTTGTAATTGTAGTTGTTTACAATATATATTAATATAACATATTATATTATATTGTATAATTATAGTTATTAATTATATATATATAGATATATAAATTATTAGCCCGGATGGGTAGTAGAGTTGGCTTGGGCAGTGGGTTTGCTCCCCATTGATCTTGGGTTCGACTCCGCTTCCTGGTTTAAGAGGTGGGACTTCTTGTGGGTGGGGGATCTCACTCGTAGGGGACTAGTCTCACCCTAGCTCGCCTCAGGTACCCAAGGTAAGGGCTGGTGGATCGCGGGGACACCCTTGTAGTATAATTTTTTTTTATATATATATTATTTATATATTCTAGTTAGATTTTATTAATAACTATATATATTCATAACTACAATATTAATATTACATATTATAAAATAACAAATATATAATAATATCTACTAATTATAGTTATTTTATTTTATATATAGTATCTACATAACTTAAATATAATAATATTATTAATAATTATAATATATATTATAGTTATTATATATATTAAATAAATAAATTTACATATAATGCATTTTATTATAATATATGTTTCATTTTTATTTATTTAATTTAATTATATAGTATATATCTTATATTTATTTTTATATATTATTTAATAAAAAAATTAAATAAATTTTATTAAAAAGCATGTATTACTAACTATAATACATTAGTTATTTATAATACATATTTAAAATAATATATTATGTAAAATATAAAAATTATATATTATATTATATATTTAATTTAAATAGTATTATTAATCAAACATATTATATATAATATTTATATTTAATAATTTGATTTATATTTCATATAATATGCAATAATAAATATAATTTGAGTATATTTTTCAATAAATCTAATAATTAATATATACTTATTAAACATATAATATATTTAATATTTTAATTAGTATTCTATGTCAAAATTATATTATATATTCTATTTAATAATGCATAATTTATGTAAACATTTTTATATATATTATTATACTAAGAAATATTAATTTAAATCTAACATATTTTTTATTATATATAATTTTATTTTATATTTTTATATTAATAATATTTTAGAAAATTATATTTTATAATAGAAAGTAGTAATTTAAAATTCTAAAAATTTAAAACATAATCTAAAAATAATAAAAAATATTTTTAAAAATAGTATAAAGTATAAAGTATAATAATTTACATTACATAAATTATAATTTGAAAATGTAAATTATTATAAGTGACTTTTGTTTGATTATTCTATGTGAAACAAAAGACAATATTTTAAATAAAAAATAAATATATTTTTTTTCCAAAGAGTGTCACAAATCATTTCAATTGCCTTCTCTTTCCATGCATGAGGGCCCATATTTTCCTTCACTTTATTAAATTGTAATTAATAATTATATTTTAAAAGTGCGTTATGGATAAGATCTTTTTCATTTTCAAAAATCAACGACAACTTATCCAATCGCCAAAGAAAGAGAAAATAAATAATACATTCACTCCTATTTAACTTTACGTAGATATCTTGTCTCAACGATCATTACATTACAAATTGTGATACAAAACAAAATGGGGAAAGTACAAGCAAATAGCTCACATTTGACTAATGACACAAGCTTGCAAGATTTGCTTGGAAAAAGGTTAGTGGTAGAAAAAATGTTCACGATAAAGAAATTTCGATAGCAATGAAAAATGAACAACCAAAATCAATGTAATTGTCTTGCATCCCTTCTCAATGTGACTGAGTTGTTGATTTTACAAATTAGCTTGCTACACTTCACATAGGGAATGCCTTGGGCATAAATATAGGTTTAGATGCTCATTATTTGCATAGAACAAGAGAAAAAAGCTTAAGATCACTATCATATCTTGTGGGCTTTACCAAAAAAAGAGTCATTGAAAGCATTCTATAAATAAAATACATTGTAAAAAAGATTTCAATTACTCCAAGAAAAATTTAAATAATAATAATATTACATGAACTTACTACTACCTCTATTATTCATAATGATAAGATTTGAAACTCTAGGTGTTGTGGGTTTTAGAGGTCATGGTAATAATGGGGATAAATAATCATGTTTGATGGTCTTCTTGTCACCATAAGAGTAAGAGTTTTGTTTACAAATTAGCCTAATTAGAGGGGCCTTAGAAAGTCACTTGAAAACCTATTTATATATAAATTATAAGTGGTAAATCCAACCAAGTGTTAAAATTTCAAAGTAAAAATAGCTCGAAAAGTGAGTGAGAATGTATTAGTAATGACAATATGACCCAAAAAAAGCAAAAAATGATTTATATTACAATGTATATTAGGAGCCTTAGGTGACTAGGCTCTAATCACACATCATTTATAGTGGCAAATAATTCAATTTGAAATTTCAATAAAATAATTCTTGGGTGAATTAAATGACATTCGTCTATTTTTTTGTAATAGATTGGCAACTTAGCTCCCCTTCTAGCTTGTCCTATATTCCAAAAAATGAAGGCTTTGATTTAATTATTCACCATTTAGTGAAATTTGGAACTAAAAAAAATGGTGGGTCAAATGTGCAACCGGTCTTCTCCTTGAATTACCCATGCAACATGGTTATAAATTATTCTCAACTTGCAATAGATGAGGATGTTAAACATCGAAACCACCCATGTGCTTAACCTTTAAGAGAAATTTCCAAGAGCATAAGAGCAACCTCCTTAACTACAATACCATGGATTTCATATGGATTAAGCAAATCTTCCATGTGATTAGTTGGTAATATTAAGCCATGTCCATGAAACTAAGCTAGGACCTTCAAAAAATAATTATGGGATGATATTTCTTTGTTGTGATAATAATAGATGTTCATTGGAATTTCATATAGCAAATTAATAATTCCTTAGATTAGTCATTACATTCAATTGTATGTTGAGATGGACATAGATGGATGTGGCCTACTTGTATAGAGAAATGAGTCTTAAATAGACACAACAAAGTCTCTAGATGGATGATATATGCTCATTTAGAGATAATATTTTTACAACTTGCCACCAAAAAATGCAGTATGTAGAATCAGTCAAGAGACTAAAACAAAGGCTTAAAAAATCTTGAATTTAGGTTACTCTTAGCATGCCAAAATGTGTTGATAGATCAAAAGTAATTTTTTTCCAATGAATAGATGTACAACATGGGACTGCCAATAATGGAAGGGTCTACTTGAGTGAAATAATTACCAACAAGCTAATCTCTATCTATTGAGGGTTTGATCCCTAACTATTTAAAGGCAGCTTTAGTCAAAGAGGAAAAGAGAGGAAATTCTTGAAAGTAAAATACTAAAATTAAAAAGGCCATTAGACAATAATATGCATTCTTCTAGTAATTAATCAAAGCTCAGTAGCACACCATGCAATAGTTAACAATATAGCTTCACAACACATCCATACAATAGGCATTCCAAACCATATATTATATAATTTAAAGAGCCAACTCATAGCTACATACATAGAGAGAAAATTAGCTACATGCAAACATACACTTAGGCTCCCTTGGAATTAGAAAACAAAAGGACAAAGACAAGAAAACTTGAATAACACAAACCTAATTTAAAATAAGCCAACCTAGATTTATATTTGAAGTCTTTAAGATACATATATATATATAAGAGGAGAGAGAAATAGGAAACATAAATACAATAGGGGAAAAGATCCACTATAGCCGAGATGGGCTACATTTGAATTTGAAATGTGCTAGCTTGCAAGAGCTACACTTATCATGTCTATAACTACCATTTCCCATAGGTCATTTTAAAAGATTATTCTTTGGCTTGTGTGAACTCTCTTTGTAATATTCATCAACATGGATAATAAATGATTCCCTTATAATAATTAAAATACTAAAACCTAAATTTCAATATTTAAATTCACATATTTTCCTTTTCATGAAAATGTTGACCTTTCCCATGAAGTCCACTTACTTGTGTTATTCACCTTTGGAGAAATTATTCACAACATTTTAATCTTCCTCATAAATCTATTTCACATTGTCATGAAATACACAATGTATTTTGAAATAAAAAATTTCCTTTGACATTTGATCTTTGCAAATATTCCCCCCTTGATTTTTACCTGTGTGTGAATGATTTTCACATCTATTTTTAGCTTCCAGTGCAACTTGTACATGCCCTTTAGACCCTACTGCGCAACCTCTTACCCCAACCTCATAGCCCAATTTTCTTAAAGCTTTGGTCAACCCCTAACTACTCATGTGGTGGAAGGTCACCTTGTGCCTCGCTGCTCTATGGCTCTCTCTTTGCACGTTGATAGGCTCTCTGTGGGGGGAATCCCCCGCTACTTCCCAATGTCTCTTGAACTATCATAAGAAGAAAGAAAGGTCTTCCTAAATCACTTTCCCAACTCATGCTCATGTATTGAGCAACAAGCCAATCTGTTTTAGGCCTAACATTGTCTAGGTGGGACCTCGAGGGTCCCAACTCTTTTATATGTTGTTGTTTTGGGCAACATGATTGCATCTATACCTATCTCTTTTGTTTGTGTTGTTTCTCTTCTATTTCTAGCCAAATTGAACCTATTTTATCTTTTAACAACCTTTGTAAAAGGTCGAGACCCTTATTCCCACTTAATATAATTAAAAACATTTCATCTTTAACTTTATTTTTTTACTACTTCAAAATGTTTCACTTCCCATAAAATACATCCCTTCCACCATACATTTTAATATCTCTTTATATTTAATTTCTAACATTGTAAATGTTTCTTTCAAGAGTAATTGCATTTCCTCAATACTAAAAATAAAAAATCAATCTTCCAGCCCATTTCACCTTCGTGTGAAATCTATTTACCAATGAATCTACCAACAACTACTCCTTTGCACTTACATTTAAAATATTAAATCAACCTATCATTGATTTTCCATTTGCTTTCATATTCCCACTCCATTACATTTTTGAATTCACCTACTCCAAATTAAATATTGGATTCCAACTTTAATATTTAAATTATTATTTTTGTCTCACAATTATTTGATGCTTTGCTAGGTGTCAACCTTTTTTATTTGAATTGTTTTAGACGCCAATGTATATCAAATTTATGTATTAGTTGGAGACTTCTAAATATATTTTGTTTGCTAGGATTTCATTATTACTTGCCCAATTAAATATTTGGTGCCACATTCTATGGTCATGCTATAATGTCTGCCTAATTTTTTTGTTTAAATAGCATTTCGTCACGTTTAAATTCATACTCCTCTCCTTTTATTACATGTGACATATTCATTAATTTGCCATGTGCCACAAATCCTCTAAATACTATTTGCGATTTCTTGAATTGAAAAATGATTAAAAATTGAACATAGTATTTGACCTGGAATGCCTTATCCCATTCCCAAATAGCTGGTTTCAAATTGAATTCAAATAGAAATGCGTGGGGAGTTGGTATATTCTTCTTATATTGAATTCACATTATTCGAATATCCATATTGATGATGTATTGGCTCCACCAATGAGTAATATCACTAGGAAGCTATGGATTTGTCTTAGCAAGTTGTGAGGTGAGCTAAGAATATTGCACTAATTTTCTAAAGTAGATCTGAAAGCTTAAATACACAATGTTTGAAATATTTTATTCATTTGTATTTATTTAATTTATTATGCTATCATATATTTTGGGCATTTAATTTGGAGTGTATATTATATGTCATTTGTAGTTTGTATTTTGATCAAATTATAATTTATTGTTATGGAACTTGTTAAATGTAATTTATGACAATTTGTAAGATGTGTAAGAGTTGCTCAAATGAAAATAACATGAGAACGAGGAATTGAGTGTAGGCTATGAGAAAATCAAGAAAGATTTTTAGATCTCATGAGCTTGTTACCAAAGATGTAGATAAGACCAAAGTAGAGCACTCAAGTTAGTTGAGGCAATTTCTAGTTGTGATTTTATTTTAACTATTTATTGGATCTTCAAGATGGAGATTTGAGAGAAGAGGACTTTTTGTATAGTTATGCTGCTAGATTTCTACCAAAGGAAGATGATGTTGATCTCCACGGACACAAGATCTTGATATTGTATTGTAAACATTATCTAGTGAATAATGCATTAGTTTGGTGCTTTGGAGGCTAGGTTTTTCCTAAAAGGGTTTTTGCAAGGTATATCTATGTCATTCTTTTTTCCTATAGTTGATTTCTCTTCTCTCTCATCATTTTTTTAAATGTTATTACATGATAGAATGTCACTAAAATTTTCTTAGATATGATTAATTTGTTAATCTCCTCAAAGGGTTAATGTGGAAATACTTGCACACTTAATAATTATGTCAACATCTAGTTTAATTGATAAGTGGTTTGCAAGTACTTTCCTAATAGTTGTGTAATATGCAAGTTTCCATAATAGTTGCATGTTGTTGAATTAATCACAACTGAAGAGAAAGTCATAATTGTATTGAGGATAGGTTCTTTGAGAATACATGTTGCATTGAGAAGATGTTCTCTAGAGTACATGTTATCGGATTTGAGAGAGAGTGAATATCTCTCTTAGAATGATAAATCTCTTATATATTGTAATCTTAAATTTAGATAAAATATTAGAATGATATTGTTGTTGCTAAATTTTTTCTAGAAAGATTTTCCAAAATGAATATAACATTATTCATGTGTGTTTTCACTTATTTACCTTGTATTAGCGTTACTTGCCATACCATCTCTTTCTATTTAGCAATACTCTTTTCTGATTGATCATCAACAATGCTATTTCCTTCAGCTCTCTATCCTGATGATGGATCATGAAGTGTGATCCGAAATATTGATAAAAAAAATTGTGACACAATCGAATCCAGAAATCAGATTAAATTAATATTATTTCCTTTCATATGTTGTGTTTCAGTAACACATTTTCAGTTATATTTGGGAAGCCATACACTTCAAAGGAGAAAAAGTAATACCTTTCATTGTCTTCAAATATAACTCCCCCACCTCAATAAAATTCACCCTCTCCTATGCATGCACTTCACCCTTTTAAATAATTTTTAGATACCACATGTTTTTGGAAGTGACTCAACTCCTAATATTATATTTTATTTTATTGGATTCTCGAAGGCCGCGGTTTTATTCATACATATCGGAAATCCCATGCCTTCCCTTGACCACTTCTTATTCAGGAAGTTAGATATTTTGTACAATAAATAAAAAAGCTTTAAAAGTTTGAATGGGACATTTAAAATCACAAACCTTATCACAAGGGACATGAAATATCTAGATGTAGCGTGTTTTTTTTATCGATGTCTATAGCATGCTGATATTATGAGTTGGTGTAAATTAAATATGAGGCCAATCTTTTGTCATAGTTTATTTGAATAGTATTTCCTTCTCCTTTATAATTTTTTAATTTAATTTTAATTTCAATAAAAAATAAGAAATGTATTATGTTCTAATTTTTATAGTTAGTTTTTGTATTGATTAAACATATGAATTGTGAAAGTTAAAATGTTTTCGTCAAGTAGTATAATGGAGTTGTTGGAATGTAGAATTGAGAATTTAATTAATTTTAAATTAAAGTTGTGGTAGTATAGTTTTGGATTTATAATATATTTGATCATACTGTCTTTGATTTCTATTAGTGATTTGATAGTTAAAATTGTATTTGAAGTGGACGTTAGAGGTTTTAGATTGCATATGTAGCACACTATTACAATAATTATGTCTCATTAATAGTAGACAACTCAAATTATTGCTAGTCATTTTCGCATAAAAGTAATGTAACAAGATTAGATAATAGTACACTATAATAATAAATATGACCCATGCTAATCCTAGACAACTTGAATTATTGGTAGTAATTTTGACTCATTAATCATAAACAACTTTAATTATTTCTCATTTTTTGTACACAAACAAGATTAGATATAAAAATGAATAAGTGAGATTAAAATTATAATTCAAGTTGTCAAAATATTTATAAAATTAATCATCATTATTATATTTTATAAAACAGTATATATTAGATAAAATTATATAAATTGTTGATTATTAATCATGTAATCATGTCGCTATAAAAAATCTTAAGTTCTCTCAAAACCCTAACATCATTTCCTTCTAGATTAAATAAATAAAGGCAATGGTGATGACCACATTAAACGCAATGTTATGTATAGAGATTGACTTCTAAATTTTTGAATTTGGGGATTTGTTGCATTAGTGAAATTTTGGATGTTGGGACTTTGGGCTCTTGATTGAGTATCTATATTACCATATTTTAGGACCCAAAAGAATTTTGTGGTCTAACTTGCTAGATTTGTGCTTGGATTTTTGGATTGCGTGGATTTAGGTTTGTCGATTTTTACAGTCCAAGTGGATTTCAAATTTTTGGGCTTTTGGGGTTGGGAACTACCAATTTCTAGCTTTAGATTAATGGATTTTTGCTTTGAGGTCCTTAGATTTTGAATATTTAATTTTGGAGCCCATATGAACTTTGTATTTTGGGAGTTTTGAATATTGGGATTTTCCGTTTTGGAATTTATAGATATGGGATTTTTGGATTTTTGTCATTGGAATTGTGAGTTTATGAATATGGGATTTTTTAGTTCAGATAGATTTTTCATTTTTTTGCATTTAGATTGCTTAGGATTTTGACTTTTTGGGTGTGGGGATTTTGTGTTTTGGAGGGGTTCCTTGTGATATGTTGATATAGCCAAAGTCTATTTCAAAGCCTATTTTATGATCCCTTAGATTTTTTTTTATCTTTGATTCCCATGAAGGTGGTAAGAGCTTCATCATTATGAATAGGTCAAATGGTGTGTGATTTCATTGGTCCAAGGTGATGGATCTAGGAGGTGGATGGTTAAGGTTGGCGATAGGAATGTTGGGGTCAATGAAAGAGTTGGTAATGAGAATGATTGGGTTGATGAAAGGGTTGGTTGCAACAAGTTCGTTGGATGAGCTTATTTTGATGGTAGGAGAAGTTACCCTAGCACTTGCAAGATTAACATTCTTATTCTTCTTATTAGGAGATTTATTTTTTATTCCTCTGAAATCCTTGATTTTACTTAAACATGAATGGGTTCAAGGATTCCTTGTTCATGAATGCCTAATCCTTTCCCTTATAGCTCATGATTTTATAAATTTAATTTATAATGAGATTTCTGAACTACCATGGAAATAAGATGTGGATCCATCATTATATATAGTTGGAAGCCATTGGAATTTTCAATTTTCTCATCTACGAGAAGACCAAATTGAATGAAGGTAGTTGGGCCAAGGTTATATTTTTTTTTTGTATATGAGATTTGATTGGGGATTGATATTATTCTTGTGCTTGACTAGGATTAATGAGATCAATGTGGGTTATTTGACCTTAATCAATTATGGACAAGTGTGATCATTTAATGGATAAGGATTTTGATGTTAATTTTATGATGTGGGTGCATTTTATTTAAGCTTGATGTCCCCTTGATCAATTATCTCTAGGATATAGTTCCTCAATTTTATACATTGATAAGTGGATTATATTTTAATTTTATGAGGCCTATGGATCTTGGATCTTATGGGTAGCATCAAGGGGTTTATTTCCTTCATTTATCTTCTTGCTAGATTGACTTGTCATAGTGACAATGCTAGGGGAATTTTGGGTAACCTAAATATGCTTGTGTTTTCTACAGGTGTTGTACAACTCCTCGACATCATGTTTAATTGATCGTGGTTCCTTTCTACTATCCATTAGACAACATCCTTCATAGCTAGGTTGAGATAAAGATTGGGTTGATTAGTTTGATTGAGTTGGTTGGATTAATTGGATTGATTAGAGTTTTTTCTTAGGCTTTAAATATTTGTTTGATGAAGGATTTATGCAAGGGGTTAAGGTTAAAAATTTCTTGTTTGAGGGATGGAGCTGGTCAATCCAATCTTGATTTTTGTGTGAAGGATTGTCTTGTGCTAAAATAGTTTCTTCTTGGTAAGGGTTGGCACATGGGTAATTTGGATTAAGATCTTAGTTGGTCGATATATGGTTAGATATATTATAAGATAGAGGGATTGATGGGGATTTTAATGATAAATGTGATCTTTATGGATTGATGGGGGGCTTAATGGATGATGGATTATATTTTTAGATAGATGGTCTGATAAAATAAAATTAATGGGTATGGAGGGGTATTTGGATGGAGGAGGACTTATTAATTAATAGTTTAATGGTTTTAGGGTTTAGAAGGATATCTATGGATGGGAAATATTTTAATGGATGAATTGAGCAAAGGGTAAGGATTTGATGGATCATTATTAGCCCTACATGGATTTTGATTTGGAAGGTTTCCTCTATGTAAGTGTTCCAGGTTATAATTTAGGGGAGAATTGACCCCAATACTAATAAGGTATCATTAGTATATTCATCTTGATCCACAAGGATCTCATCATCATGATATTAATTTAAATCTACAAGGTTATCATCACCATCATCATTATCAAAGGGATTTGTGGATTGATTGAAAAAGGGGATTATGATTTCTTGCTTTGATTAGGTTAGACTTTGCAAAAAATTGAATTAAGTTTTTTTATGGGTTTAGCACAAGAAAAAAAGATAATTAAGACACAAAAATTTCTTAGATATTAAAGTGGGAGTGTTTTCTTTTGTAGGCCCACACATATACTTTGACCTAGTCACGAATAGTATGGCCTATTGATCTTAAGGTGTTGACCATTTTTGATCCTCAAGTTCACATTGGGTTGTGAGATGAGAGCATATGTGGTCTATTATTTCATTTCCAAAAATATAATGTGAATAACTTCTTGGGGTTAACCTCTTACTAGTGCTCTTTAAAGACCAAATAATTGAAAGGTTCACTGTGCTAGGTTTATACAAGGCTTACTAGAATGATTCCTCAATATATCTTAAGGTACATGAGGGCCAAATCTATAAAATTGATTTGTGTGTCAAATGGCCTAATGTGAGAAGGTAACCCACTCTTGTCCTTCACATTTCAAGCTATAAATTTTTTTGCAAGCTTAACCCAAATGAAAAATGCACCCCGAATAAAGGAGTCTTTTGATTCTTCCCCCTATTTATAACCTATCAAAACATGTGGGTATGGGTCACCACTTGGTGATGAAATTTAAGATAGGCCTACTAAAATAAATAAGTTCCAAATGCTTTAGTTGACATGAGTTTTTGGCAGTCCATGAAGTCATAGAATGTAAGCTTTTGGATTAAACTGTGTATGTTTCTCTTTCAATGTTTTAGATCACACTTAGTGATCCATCAACATGAAGAGGAATATATGGAATAGGAGTGCAAAAAAAGACTAATAAAGGGTGATGATGGATCACTCCCATTCCATATATTCCTCTTCCTAATGATGGATCATTGAGTGTGATCCAAAATGCCAAAAGAAAAATATACACAATTTAATCCAAAATCTTACATTTTATAAAGGAAAGACTAACTAATTTTGATTTATGAGATCACCTTATAGAGTAAGGAAAAAACATACACAATACTAGGCTTGAGGGAAACAAAAAGTGTAGAAAGGGATGCTTTTAATTCCCAAGATTACCTCGTGGTTTGAGGGAAGTGCATACATACCCTCGTATCATGGAAACACACAAAAATAAAAAGAAAGATTAATTTTACTTCAACATTTATTTATTTTTTAGAAATCAATATTTGACCAATGAAAACTTCACATAAAAGGATTACTAGTTTGAATATATTTTTTTTCATTACATTAAAATCACTACACTTGAGTGTATTAGTGACAAGAAACAATGCTAACAAAGTTAGACACATAAAATGACATATTTTAAATAGAATACATCAAGCCAACAATAAACTTTGAAGTCCATAAGCCTTGAAAATCTATCATTAACACAAGGTTTTAGGTGACATGAATTTTGAAATTATCATTGTATTTCAATTTAAATTATAGATTTAATTAAAAGTATAAAAAATACATAGGTAAGTAGTGCTTGATGTTGAATTTACAAGACAACTAAGAGAGAGGGGTGAATCAGTTGTACCTTAAAACTTCAGAACCCTCATACACATTTAGATCCACATTCATTCATTAAACCTTGAAATCTGTTATGATGATTTAATATGAATTTAAGTAAATAACATAACCTGAAACAACTTAACACCATACACAAGATAACCCCAAATTCATGTGGAAAACCCAAGAAGGGAAAAACCATAGTGAGGATTAGCTCACAATATAAGTAATATCAACATCGAATACAATAGGGATCATTTTTGGAGGGCTCACTACCCAAAGAAGAAAGGCTCACTACCAAAATAGAACAATAAAGAATAAATATTACACAAAAAAAATCATCTCAATGTAATAGAGAATCCACCACAATGTCACCAACACCTTCATAACATGATTGAAGAATTGTAGACACCTTTTGCTCATTGCATCTAGTAATCTAACACATGAAAGCTCGCATTGCACTTCTCAATTTCACACTCTAACACTCTACAATTCACATCATTTGCATCTCACATATCTCTCACTCTTCCTCAACAACTCAACTCATACTTATATCATCTTCAACCTTGAAACCCTTCTCCAAGGTTGGAAACACACATCAACCATGCAAATTCAAATTAGGTTGACACCAAAACATTCTCACGGTGGAAAGGAATGAAGGTGGACCACAAAATTCTTTAGCTAGGACCTAAATCCATCCTTACACACCACACCATGCTTCCACAAACAACTAAGCACCTTCGCAAGTAGTGTAAACACCAAGGTCAGTCGTTACCCGTGTAAACACCATTAAAATTTTGAGTACGTGTTTCCTAAAACCCAAGGATGACTCATGAACCACACACTACACTTGAACATGATCTAGAATATTCCTCAAACACCCTAAAATACAACAAACTCCTTCACAACAACTTCCACCCAAAAAATGTACACACTCAGTACATCCATACTACTCTGTCATACACTGTTACTTGAGAAACTAACTTTTGAAGCACCAAACCTCAAACCATATTGATTGAAAAAAGATACCATCATTATCAATACTCCTTTAGAATTGCAAGACCTGAAACATAGCTATGGAGAAATGTGGTGCAAAGATATTTCACCTAGACACCTTTGTAATGCACAATTCACACACTGGTGAACACAACTTCTTTTGTATGACGATACAACATACCAAATTCTAGATGTATTATCTCTAAACACCTCTGACCAACATATCCAAATTGCATAGGAAAATCTTCAACTTAGAAGAAATGCGAAGGAACACATGAACACACCTCTGTCACCCAAAACACCACCATAACACACTATTTCCTCTTTGAATTAAATTTTCTCAAAAGTACTTGGAAACCAAGCACCAGAGACACATCCTCATAATCTTCAATAATTCCTCAACACAACTGAACCAACTAAAACATATCAACTCAACCACATATTCATAGACATAATCTTATCAAAGCAACACTAGAG
The DNA here is from genome assembly GCA_007258455.2 of Sequoia sempervirens. Classification (NCBI taxonomy): domain Eukaryota; kingdom Viridiplantae; phylum Streptophyta; class Pinopsida; order Cupressales; family Cupressaceae; genus Sequoia; species Sequoia sempervirens. The sequence goes on along the minus strand of VDFB02254259.1, from coordinate 48,331 downwards.
GTTGACACCAGTAGCTTTATTACTGACAACATAATGCAACTAATCAAAGCATGGATAACATCAACTATTCACACTCTCAGCAAGCAATAAAAATCAATAACAACACAGGCTTGTTGACATCAATGACAACACTAACTACTCATACTTGCAACACTTGATTAATGTAATGGTTGAGATTTAGGATTGACTCCATTTAGGATTTGATGATTTTTATTTATTTTAAAATTTAATTATGGATGAGACATGATTCTCCTATTAGTGGGGATAAGATTAGAATTTGGGGCTTTAGGCCAATTAATCAAATAATAATATTATTTAATTAATTAGTTGAGGGGGTGTAGAAAATTAGTTTAATTACATATATGATTTATTTATTTAATTTGATGATGGAGGGAATGCTAAAGGCTAAATCATAATTAATTAAATAAATATATTTTTATCTAATTAATTAGTATTGAGATGATGAGTGTGTGGTTAGGATAGGTTTGGGATGGTGCCAAAAGTGATGATGTTAGATGTGCCATTAGGATGCAATTAATTTTAAGTGTCTACAATCTATTATAGATGCCAAAATTTGTGAATAAAAAACTTACGAAAAATAGAATTGTAGGCCAAGTTTAGAGCATCACATCTCTCTCAACATTGCTCCAAATAATTATTATGACTAGTCATTGGAAATATCTTGAAGTCCTCTTTCCAATGAATCAAAAATCACATTTTAAAGTCTTACACGAGGCATATGACCTACAAATAGGTATAGTTTTTTTGGAAAAATAGTAATTTTATAGGGGCTTTAGGTAAAGTTATCCAAAAATTATGGATAGGCGAGCCTATAGTTTTGGGTCTTCCAAATGTAATGGTAGGTTCAAATTATGGATAGGTGAGCCTATAGTTTTGTGTCTTCCAAATGTAATGGTAGGTTCAAATTATGGATAGGTGAGCCTATAGTTTTGTGTCTTCCAAATGTAATGGTAGGTTCAAATTTATCCCAAAATTCTCTAGATGCTAAATTATTTGCATTCACCTAGCAAAATATCCTTTCTCAAACCGTTACAAAATCAATATTTTTAGATACTTTGAACACAAGCAAGATGTACCTACAAAATTAATAGCACAAATAAGAACCCCCCTAGAAGTTGGTCTTTCTATCAAAATTTTATGATTCTCTAAATGATCATTCTATGCAAGAGAACAACATACTAAGTTTTTCAAAAAATATAAGATCTATAATCCTATGTTTTTATAAAATACTAGGTTATAAATTCTCTAGTTCTAATATCATGTAAAATTTAGTTGTGAAAATAGCTACCCAAGATTAAGAAGGCCTAAAGGAAATAAAAATGATGACCAATATGATAAAATAATTCTATTATATCCAAAGGATAAAAATGATACAAGGTTTGCAATCAATTAGATTATAATATGATAGCTACAAGTGGGTATATGTAGGATAAACCATCACAAGATATGAATGTACAATCAATGTGGGATAAGAGATGTATTTACATGTGTGTAACACTTCACCAACTAAGGGAATTACAAATCATGTGTGATGCAGGAGCATCCAAGGTGAAATGACAATCTTGTACAAAAATATTGTTTAATTGGTTTATTTTCAATAACGGCTTAGAGGCTAGGTGAATAAATATTTTGATTTGCAAATTTGTAATTCCCTTGGGATGAAAATGTAATTATAATTTTGGTGGGAAATATGTATTTATGAATATTTTCTAAGGAAAAATTGGGAAAATACCCCTCTTGGGCGTCCAAAATCATGGTGGGGGACATTTGGGGTGCATGTGCTTATATGTTCAATTGCATTCCTTGTATGTGATTGCAAGTTTGTGCCATAATCCTTGCATGTTGTTGCATGACTGTATTTGGAGCCATTGGGGCTACTGGGAGTCAAAGAAGGGGTCTTGATTAACCAAGATGATTGGCCAAAAGTTAGGTGCCCATGTGAAGGTGGTGAAGGCAAATTATTTTATATTTTATTTTCTTATCTCTCCTCAAGTTGGGCATTAAAATTATTGGTGGTTTATGGAGGCTATTTTGGAAAACCAATGGTGGTTTCTTCTCACACAATTCCTATATAATGATGCTTGCTCATTTGGAGAGGGGGGATTTTGGAGAATTTGTGGTTGCATACCCAGATGCTATTGGAATGAAGCTAGATTGTTGAGTTGCAGATTTTTTTGTATGTGTGAAGCCCATGTTGTATGTGAGCATATGAGCTCCATGATTATGTAATTCATTTTCATATTTGAACTTGTTGGTGTAATTAAATATCTTGTACCTTGTCCTAGGTCATAATTACACCTTAGTTAAGTTTACTTAGGGACCACATAGGAGGTTGTTGGAGAATTTCCACTTTTGGTGGACTTGACATGTCATCACCTCATCATTTCCACCTTTTGTGGACACATCATGTGATTATCTCTCCATCTTTGGTGGAGTGATAAGTTCTCCTAGTTGTCTCATGTCATAAGATTCTGACACTTGTCATAATCTTATGCCCTTCTATGTTCTCACCTTGGCTATATAACCAAGGGGTCTTTCTCATTTGTAATCAATCATAATCATTATCATATTAATGACATTAAATACAGTTTATTCTTGTCATAATATTTCTCTCTTCTTGTGCTTTCTATTTGGTCCATAGATCTTGGGTGGCTACCATAGCCAATTCTAACATATGCCCAAGTTCAAAAAGCCAAATGTCTCCTCATAATCATAGTTGTGATCAACAGTCGAATGAACAAAGTCATCACTAGAAGCAAATTGTGCAAAGGAATACAACCGAGATGAATGATCAACCACCCCAGTAGCAATGACATCTCTAGTCTCTGAGTCACGAATGATAACAGAATCAGGAGTGAACTCCACAGTTCTCCCATCTCCACCATGTGTAATCTGATAAATGGAAAGTAGGTTGTTTGTCAAATGAGGAACACACAAGACATCCTGAAAAGAGTTTTCCCCAATGCTAATAGATCCCTTCCCTGTTACACTCATGTATGTATTGTTTCTTCCTAAGGGGAGGAACGTTGTTCAGCGAGATTGGATCATCTTCAGCATTCAATGTCGAGCTTCTACCATTCTTGCAGGAGACTCAACATTGAGGGGGGGCTGCCTTGCTTCTCTTCTACTTCTCTCTTATGGGGGGGTCTTTTTCCTCACATGGGGTTTTTACCTTCTCATTCTTCACTGAGAGCATTTCTATTTTGTATTTCATCTCTCTTTTGAGGGGGAGTTTTGTCCCATGAGGTTTTCTCCCTTTCCTCGTTTGTGAGAGATTGCTTTGATTGCATTGTTTGTACATGGGTACCTAACATGGCCTAGTAGTCGGGACCCATCTTGCATTGTTTTCATTTGTGCACTACTCCCTAAGTTGCACTTAAGGGGGGGTGTTGGTGTAATTAAATATCTTGTACCTTGTCCTAGGTCATAATTACACCTTAGTTAAGTTTACTTAGGGACCACATAGGAGGTTGTTGGAGAATTTCCACTTTTGGTGGACTTGACATGTCATCACCTCATCATTTCCACCTTTTGTGGACACATCATGTGATTATCTCTCCATCTTTGGTGGAGTGATAAGTTCTCCTAGTTGTCTCATGTCATAAGATTCTGACACTTGTCATAATCTTATGCCCTTCTATGTTCTCACCTTGGCTATATAACCAAGGGGTCTTTCTCATTTGTAATCAATCATAATCATTGTCATATTAATGACATTAAATACAGTTTATTCTTGTCATAATATTTCTCTCTTCTTGTGCTTTCTATTTGGTCCATAGATCTTGGGTGGCTACCATAGCCAATTCTAACAGAACTTAATATATGTTGCAGATTTCTCTTCCATTTCTATGTGTTTAAAGTTAAATTTTTTCCTTCTTGCATAGTGTTGTATGTGTGTTTGTAATCAAATTTGAAGGGGAGAGTCTCCATTTCCATTAATGTGATACAAGTATGATCTACCTAAGTAGATACCTACCTAAGAAAACTTATCCAATCTTAGGTGCTAAAATTGATGTAAATAGATTAAATACGAGAATAAAATATGCACCAACATACTTGATAGTAATCAATTACAAATAAACAAATATTAATCATTGTGATTGTCTCACCATGATAAATAAGTTACAACATGTTCAAAAATAGAATTAATAGTAACTAGTTAAAAGATTCTCAAATATTAATTGCTATTACCTTACCATGATGAAGAATTAAAAATTACACCAAAAAAATACTAACTAATTTATTTGGTTGTGGCAAGACAAGCAATTTCATATTGCCAATGCAAAATACTAATTTTTTTATGCATTAAAAATATTATTGTGAATGTTTGTATAATTTGACCTTATCTCCTAAGATGTTACTTTTTCCATTACTTGTAGTTACTCTCTAGACCGTGTTTGGCCTCACCATAATGGAACATTGTGAAACTCTTTGGCTATTACTCACATCTAGAAATTATATAAAAAATTACATAATGCAAAGACAACTTGATTATTTATTTGTAATAATGAAGGCAACTGCACATGATAGTTAGGAATTATTTATATAATGAAAGTGTTTCTAAATCATAGTTAATAATTATTTTATGATAATAATGAAAGTGACTATGATAAAAAAAGATCAATAACATTGATGCAAATAAGAGAGTTGAATCACCAAATGAGTTGATTAATTACTATGTTAAGGTATGGTATACCAAAATGTGTGATGCCAATTGAGTCTAATGCAATATAAGTTCAATGGGAGTTTTGAATGATAGGTGAGTTTATGGAGATGATAATGAATGATATTTTTTTTATTATCAATTATGCCAAGGTTTGATGCTAGAAAAAGTTTGGTTGTGGCTGATATCAACTATGATTGATTACATGTGATATTTAGAGAGTGATTGACAATTAATGTTCTTAAAAACTTCAATAATAGAAATAATTATACGATAATATTTAAAAAATAAACGTAGATGCACATTTTATACTTTTTAGCATCCACACGAAAAAATATTACTAATTTTCTAGGTTTATTTTCTTTCGAAAGCATGGAAAATTAAGCTCTAAAATTGAAGATGAGATTATGCTTGTAATCTAGTCTAAGAAGGGAAATGCACTAAGACTTCAACTAGGAATGTTCTAAACTTAGCAATTTACTATATTTTGGTGTTAGATTCAAAATTAAGATTGGCACAAGTATTGAACTTAGAACCAAATTATATATTAGAATCATATATCAAAAATAAATAAAGTAGCATAATATAGAGAAATAAAAGAATGAAATATACACTTTTCTCCTCTAAAATACCATAAAGGGGATTCTTGATGTTAAAAAGAAGTTTCAAAAACATATATTTATTTAGGTACTCCAAACATACTTTATCTAAGGGAGGAATGTTTTACTTTTCCTAAGTAGAAGTAGATCCAAATGGAAGTGAGTGTGATAAAAAGTACTAGTACCATGCATGTATATTCTTCTTTTTATATGTTCCCATAAAGCTAGCTATGATTGGATCAACAAGTCTCTCAAACATTTCTTGTGGGAAAATGGGCAATATTCTTATAATTTATATTGTATCAATTGGGACATCTATTATCTACCTTAGTATAAGGGTGGCATGGGGGTTATTAGTATCTATTGATAAATCCAAGATCTTCATGCTAAATAGGTTATTCAATCACTTAATGGGTATGAGCCAAAAATTCTTATTTTGAACTATATCCAAGAAGGATTACCTTATGGTGAATAATTTTGGAAGGAGACTAGTCTTCATACCCTTATAATCACCACTACTATGAAATTTAATAGTTCATTTATTGCTCAAAGCATCTAAAAATATGTTGAATGCACCAAGTAATTTATTAAATAGGTTAGTGATGAATAATAGATGTTAGTTTATACTCCAATGACTAGAACCTATAGTGATCTACCATAATGAATTCTTCTTACTTTCTTTTTATAGAGATACTTGGAATTAAAGCTCTACACCGTTTTTGGAAAGGTGTTCACTATTTGTGATATTTTCTTTACTATAAATTGGATCCTATTGATAGCATTAAATAACAATATTATTAGGTTTCACCAATTTATCTTCCTTTTATTCAACATAGTCAGGAGTTCATCCCCAATGTTGTGTTGTAAAAGTCAGGTTTACAATATCTACATGCTTTCCAAAAGGATTGGCATTGGAATCAACAAATTTTAAGTTATACATTGGATCTTCTTTATTAGATTATTAGTTTGTTCTCTTGAAATATTAATACATGGTAGGGGCTTTGCTCTTCCCCTCACACTTGGCTTTTTAGACTATTTTTTTGCAACCCTAACTTGAACATAAGATTGCATTTTTCTATATGGTGCCTATATTACAAATGTTTACTCCTTCCAGTCAATGAATTCTCCATATTGGAATTTCTCAACTAAGATCTCAATCTTGTCACTAGTTCAAGTCATTGAAGCACATCTTCTAGTCTTGCCCTCATGCCTAGTCAGTTCATGGTGATGGATTCATAGTCTTTTTCCCTCTTCCACCTTTAATTTTTTTCATGGAGGAAATTACAATTTTGGGGGATATGACCTTGCATCCTACTTATATTTCTCAACTTTTTTAAAAAATAAAATTTTATTCTTTTTTAGTTATAAAAGTCCAAAAATTGCTATTTTGCTAGAAGTTATTGATCATCTTTTTCATTAATTAAAAAGTTCTATGCAATTACTTCTAGATCCAAGCTCAAGTAAATAAGGTGACACTCAAATTCCAACATTTGTAGGAGTTTCTAAATCATTGGGACCACCTCATGCAATATGAATCAAGTGTTGCTAGATGGTCATGATACACCACACTTCTTAGGAATCCTATATGTATTCCTGTCCACTCTCATTCTCATGGTCACTTCTCACTTTCATTGATGCAATGTGGGTGGTTCACCTTCCCTTGTGAGAAGTTGTCCAAATCCATATAAGTAGTGGATATAAATTCCCCTATTATGGTTATGAATTATCCTCCTAGTATGGTTCCACATAATATGTTGGTTAATCCACCAACAAGTTAGGGATTTTTGGTCTAGCTTACCTCACAAGATGAATGGGGGGGCTTGTTGATGCAAAATAAAGAAACCCATTGGGTGATATGTTGGCATATGGCTTCTAGTATTGTCATTGATGGCAACTGAAGTCATTATTTTGGTCCGCAGATCAAGATTTGCTCATACCAGAAGGAAAAGTAGAGAATAGTGTTCTATCGAAAAAAAGCGTAAAGAACAAGGTATTCAGTCAGTTAGTCGATTTGTATGCTTCACCAGATCATCAGTTTGAGTTGTGGATCCCCAGGATAGATTTTTGAGCATATATGTTATCTTAATGTTAAGTTTTGTGATGTTTCATTAATCGATGTACGAGCTTGGAGATCCAACAAGATGTTTTTTTGTTTATTTTCTCTTTATGGCCAACCTAGTGAATGTCGCATGTTGCAGATGTATAAGGAGTAATTTTTTACTTGTTTCTTGTGTTAGTTATTTTGTTTTGGGTCATAGCTATAGTCTAGTCGACTTGTGTGGGTGCGCATTAAAGATTGCTCATGATTTGAGCTAACATGTGGAGAATATTTTGTATTTTACTTGAAGTCGACATATAGTAATTGAATTCTTGTTGGCGGATATATATGCGAGTTCGGGCAATTCATTTTGGTGTGTGAGTGGGTGAATAGAGCAGAGCAGACGCATGTGCGAATATCAAAAGGGCAGTTGAGTGAATTATGCTTGTGCATAAGAGGATTTTGTGAAGCAAATTAAGGTAGAGTAGAGCTAAGTGCAAAGTTTGACAAAAGCTTCAAAATTTGATTCGTGTGCTTCACTGGAACTTAAACTAGGCATTTGTAGATGCTATCTTCTCAGTTCAACATTTTTTTGTAATCACAAACATTTTTTAAGGCAGCGAGCCTTCCTTATTTTGAGCAGTGAGCTCTAGGTAGTGTGCCTAAATGCATGTGCATTCCCTTTTCTTCATACTTTTAACAAAGTATATAAATTGTGGATTAATCTCCACCATGTTTTTTCCCCTAACAGGGTTTCCATGTAAAAATATTGGTGTTATGGTGTTCTGATTGTTTCTTTCATGTGCTTGCATCTTTACTTTTTCTTAAATGCTATAGATGGTTTATAATCTAAATTGAAGTTTAGAATATTGTTGAACACTGATTCACCCCCCCTCTCAGTGTTCCTTGAGTCCAACAATTGGTATTAGAGTAGGTTCCTCTATAGGAAGTTTAACAAATTGAGGTGGATCTTGTATTGCAATGGACTCTAGTGGTCTTCAACAACAACTTATGGTGGCACTTGATGATCTTGATCAGTCTAAAGCAGAAGTCGTGGAATTAAAAGCAGATCTTGTGGATGCCGAAAAATTCATTCAATCATTAAAGGATAAAATCAATGAGTCAAGAGAAAAGAGGAAGGAACTTTGTGATCAACTAAAGCAGAAAGAAAACAAAAGATTGGAAGATGTTCACTTGAATTAGACCCTAAAAGAGATAACTGAAGAATGTGAAAAACTTGCTAGGAACAATGCTACTCTAAAGCTTGAGATGGAATTTGTGGCGATGAAGTTAACTAAGGAGATTGAAGAAAGAAAGAAGAATGAGGAAAATTTGGCCCAGTCTTTAAGAGAAAAATCTGAAGAATGCAACATAGTTAATAGTGGATTTATTCAGCTGGAGATTGAACTACACCAATCCATAAATAATGAACAAGAGCTTGAAAGATAGATAGTTATTCTTAGAGATGAACTCACTACTGCAAATGAGTACAAGGAGAAGTTCAAGATCAGTTCTACTAAGCTTGATGAGCTGACTAAAGGACATAAGGAAGCAAATGATAAGCGATGTCTTGGCTATGAGAAAGGAGAAAGCTCCAGATCTGAACATGAGGATTTTAGACAGAAAATTCAGATGAACAAAGGAAAAAGATATCCAATAAGACAACCCAATGCTCAGAAGTTTAATGGTTACTGCTTTGCTTGTAATAAATTTGGTCATAGGGCTTCTCAGTGTAGAAGTAAAATAACTTTGGTCATAAGTCAATTGAGTGCAGAAGTATGTCTGTCAGTGTAAGGAATGTTAAATGCTATACTTGTGGAAGATTTGGGCATGTTGCTAATCAATGTAGGTAAAAGGGGAATCAATGGGATGAATGTTCTAGACAAAGAAATCCAGTATGTTACATTTGCAATAGATTTGGTCACATTGCAAGATTCTATAGGAAAAAAAAGATGGATAGAAGAGGTCCGGTATACAAAGGAATAGTTTCACAGAAAGATGATAAAGGAAAAGGGAAAGTGAAAGTGACAGTGAAATAAATAAGAGATCAGATGAAGAAAACATGCGTGAAGAAGAGTGAATCTGATGAAGGAAATAAGCCCGCACTAGCCTCCAATAATTTCTTTGAAAATTGATCTCAGGTCAGTGGCCTAGGGGGAGTTTTTTTTAAGAAAAATCCTTTGTCCCCTTGTCAGTAGTTGGCATCAGAATGCAAGGAATTTTCAGTAGTTGTGCTATTAGTCTAAAAATATGTCTGTGATCACTTATGCAGAAAATCGAGATCTAGAAGGTTCGTAGATGGATTCTTCTCTTGTTGTTTGAGAAAAAAGAGTAACCAGAACTCCTAGGGAAACAAATTTAATGTGGAAAAAAGGTTAGGTGTGTGAAGCTATAAAAAGGAATTTGGAACCCTCATTTGTCACCTTGCACTGAAGAAAGAAAAGAAGGAGAGCATTTGCAACAAAATTTTGAAGGAGTCAAGTAAATTTGGCAGTGAATTCATCATGTATTTTTGATCGCTTGTTGAATTTCTAATTTTGTGCTCGATAGAAAAACTTGTTCGGTACAGAAAGAAAAATGAAACAAATCAAAGGAATTGTGAATTTGGATGAATATAGAAGTAGAAAGATCAAGGATGTGAGAAATTTGTTGCGACCGATGAATTGAAGTGGCTTAAAGGTGTGAAATATAGAAGTTTGGACATTTGGAATGAGTTTCCTTATTTTGACAATGCGGAAGTTGTTAGGTTTATCCTAAACAGATTGAATGAGGACATTCTAACCTTGGATAAACCCTATCTTATTTTGAAGGATGTGATTAGAAATCTAACTGGTCTATGCAATGATGGGGATATTCTAAAAAAAGAAGTCGATTCAAAACAAGGAAGTCAAAACCCTAACCAGAGTAATAGGAGATCAAAGGGTGCTGGTAATTTCAACAATCAAAGATCTGATAACAAGGTACATTGCACATTGGATTTCATACAAAATTTTCTTTAGAAACAGGGAAGGCACAACCTTGGTAGGTGCAGTTTACATATCTCATAAAATGATAATGGAGGAGCAAGACTTTGACCTGTGTAGTTTGCTAAAAGATCAATTGATGGATAATGTACAATTAAAAAAGGATGTAGATTACCCCTTCAGGTTTGGTACTTTGATCATATGTATCATGATGTATTTTCTGTATTTTCTACCTCGGGTCGATAATGTGGTATGGAGGGAAAATGAACTGGTTTGTAAGCAAATTTTTGACAATTTCAATACTCTGGAAAGTTGTGAGCAAGTTTATGCAAATTTCTTTAGAGAGTTGCTAGGAAATTTTGGAGAAGCTAGCATTTCCTTTTCGACAAAAGCACTTGAAGTTGGATCATCTTCTAGTAAAATAGAAAGGAAGCATAAAAGAGCCCTAGAATTTGTTGATGACACTCCTCCGACACACAAGTCTCCTAAACTTGAAGGAAAAGGAAAAGAGCAAGTAATTTTGGATATACCAGATGAATATTCTAATGAGCACACTCCAAGGGATGAACTGAAATCAGTTGAACTGGATGTGATAATAGTAGAAGGAAGCAAAGAAGGTGATTTAGTCAAAACAAAGATACTGTAGATTGTTCAAGAAAAAAATGGGATGCAAAAGATTGCCAATATATGGTTAGAAAGACCCTCATATGAGTAGGACCTAATTGAGAGCACTCTAGGTAGTTACTTTGTGCATAATAACATTGAGTTGGAAAGTTTGCAAAATGTACTTCTTAAAGAGTTGATTGAATGTATTAGGGAAACTGTGGCCTCTGAGTCTCAGGATAAGAAAGAGGAAGAAATAATTTTACATTTGAAGGAGCAGTTCAGGCTACCCCTTACCAAATTAAAAAGGAAAATGAATATGTTGAGGCAATGTATAAACTCAACAAATAACATATGCAATTATTGTCTTTGTTGGCCTCATGTAGTTGGGAAATACAAGGACAAGCTAGAGCAGATTGAAAGTGAGTTGAACAAAATTGGTCAAGATTATAACATGTTTTAGGACCAGGAAGGTACAGTAAAGAAAAGGATTCATGAGTTGTAGACTGAGCATGAAAAAATTCACTTTTCTAGAAACACTCTTGTGGACACTTTCTGGAAAGTGAAGGATTTAACTGAATGCAAATTGGACCAGCTAATTGAAGTGCTGAAGAAAGGAGAGAAATTAGAAGGAACAATCAAAATTCTAGAATCCCTCATCCAGATCATCAACTAGAGATCAAAAAACAATAGCTTGATCATAATCATTGGGATTGTAGTAGATGCTTGGAAGAAATTTCTTCCGAAAATGAAAGACAAGTATAAAATAATTTTCTGACTTGTGCAATAGTTGTAGTTCTTCAAATTTTCTAAATTAGCAAAGGGAGAGAGAGAGCAGTAAATTTTTTGTCATTGATGTCAAAGGGGGAGAGAGTACAGTGAAAAATGCCTAAACATTCTAAGGGGGAGCAATGTTTTGAAAGAAAGTTGTGTTTTGAAATTTTGAGCTTTGGCAACATAATCTCTTGGTTTCGACACTTAGTCATTTTTCAATAAGTGTTGCCATCAATGCCAAAGGGGGAGATTGTTTGAATATGGCTTCTAGTGTTGTCATTGATGGCAATTGAAGTCATTATTTTGGTCCGCAGATCAGGATTTTCTCATACTGGCAGGAAAAGTAGAGAACAATGTTCTATCGGTAGAAAGCATAAAGAACATGGTATCTAGTCAGTTAGTTGATCTGTATGGTTCACCGAATCATTAGTTTGAGATATGGATCCCCGAGATAGATTGTTGAGCATATATGTTATCTTACTATTAAGTTTTGTGATTTTTCATTAATCGGTGTACGAGCTTGGAGATCTGGCAGGATGTTTTCCTGTTTATTTGCTCTTTATGGTCGACCTAGTGAATGTCGCATGTTGTAGATGTATAAGGAGTAATTGTTTAATTATTTCTTGTGTTGGTTATTTTGTTTTGGGTCGTAGCTATAATCTATCCAACTTGTGTGGGTGCACATTAAAGATTGCTCATGATTTGAGCTGACATGTGGAGAATATTTTGTATTTTATTTGAAGCCGACATATAGCAATTGAATTCTTGCTGGTGGATATATATGTGAGTTCGAGAAATTCATTTTGGTGTGTGAGTGGGTGAATAGAGCAGAGTAGATGCATGTGCAAATATCAAAAGGGAAGTTGAGTGAATTATACTTGTGCAAAAGAGGATTTTGTGAAGCAAATTAAGGCAGAGCAGAGCTAAGTGCAGAGTCTAACAAAAGCTTCAAAATTTGATTCATGTGCTTCACTGGAATTGAAACTAGGCATTTAAAGATATTATCTTCTCAATTCAAGATTTTTTTGTAATCACAAACATTTTGTAAGGTAGTGAGCCTTCTTTATTTTGAGCAGTGAGCTCTAGGTAGTGTGCCTGAATGCATGTGCATTCCCCTTTCTTCATACTTTTAACATAGTATATAAATTGTGGATTAATCTCCACCGTGGTTTTTCCCCTAACAAGGTTTCCACGTAAAAATCTTGGTGTTATGGTGTTCTTATTATTTCTTTCATGTGCTTGCATCTTTACTTCTGTTTAAATGTTATAGATGGTTTATAATCTGAATTGAAGTTTAGAATATTGTTGAACACTGATTCACCCCCCCCTCTCAGTGTTCCTTGAATCCAACAGGTTCTATATATATGCATGATCCAACCCCATCCCCACTTGGCACTATGACACATGCTTAACTATTTCTCTTATTTATATAATGTAATGGGCTTTGTGAAGGTATGATTTTTGAGCCATGAATGCCAACTAACCATTTTTATTGTAAGCCTTCTGAAAACTATGCTCTTAAATTTTTATGGTTAATATGATATATAGAAGTCTTTCTAATTAAAAAAGGAATCAACCTTAAGTGAAGAAAAACAAATCTTTTTGGCTAGGAGTACTTTGAAAACTTTAGGAACTCAAGAATTATTCTAGGCAATGTCTTAGGCTAGTGTGCCTTGTAGTGTGAAGCATAGTAGCATTACACTTACACGACAACATCATGAAAACTAAAATTATAAATAGAATTAGATTACATTGGTTTAAGATTACAAAATCACGACAAATTGTAAATGCTATAAATTAATATTCAAAACATGGAAAAAAATTATACCTAGATAGAGAAATGAAGTTAAAAATTCTATTATAAGACAAATAAATATCCAGTGTTGCTAATTACTCTTAAATTTTGTTTAATTATCATTTTTTCATAGTACATATTCTCATATACAAAACAAAATTAGAGAAAACAAAAGTCGCATATTCCCTAATGTAGCCATTACTAGAAATGAGAATCAAAAGTTGATGCTTGTATGTCTACAACTATTTTCTCCAAAAATGCATAGTCATGATCATCCAGGACCTAATTCAAGATACCTAAATCATCTTCACTAAATTTAGGGTACTAATTGATTGTGATCTATTTTTAATCAAGATAAAATTTTGAAAAACATTTAACTTCTACCTAAAAGTAAAAAATTAATAAAAAATGAAATTTGAGGGGTTTATAGGAAAAAAATTGCCACCATTTTTTAAAAATTGGTAACTTTTTCAATAAAATATCTATAACTTGCATATTTTTCAAACTTTCCTAGGATTTTGCCACCTTTACCCAATTTGAATATATTTTTAGCAGCACTAACCAATTTATTGAATAAACTAAGCATTTCAACTCTAAGTACCACAAGAAATATGATAGAGGACAATACCTATAGTGAATTGTAAGTTTTTTCCAAGTTTTGCTACTATGGTGTGAATCAAGACTTCGAAGTGAATGAATTCAACTTAAAATTTGCATGTACCTTAAAACACTAAAGTAGTAGGGTAGATGGTGTAATAGTGGTGCATCCTAATTTTAGTAAGGGAGAGGGTATGAAAGTGGTGCATCCTAACTTTACTAGTTCACATGGTAATGCACATATACAATTAACACTAAAAATTTATATGCCAATTAGTTATGGATGTGAAAAATTTAAATATTTTGTTTCACCATCATTATAACTCGTGAAACTTATGTCATCAACATGTTTTTAATTGAGGTATCATAATAGACCAAATTTTTTTAACCAATAGTTATACACCAAGTTTATTTTGTTAGTATGAAAATGTGGCATCAAGTAATTTGTTATCTTTTGAATTTAATGAACATATTTTATTTAATTATTAATATTAGATATTTAACTATCAAGTCATCTCTCAAAACAAATAATACTATAATATTCAAAATATATTTTTTTATTGATAGAAGCAAAAAATTACTGTAAGCTATAGTTGTCTTTACTTTTGTTGTAGTCGGTCATAGTGTAGTTTGGTTATGTTAATAAGACTATAGATAGCGGGAATAATGAATGTGATAAATGTCATGTGTGTTCAGATAACTAAGCCTCGATTAGTGGTAACGAGCTATTATGAAACGCCACGATGGTTGGTTGCTCAACCACTGTCGAGCGTTATATGTACTCAGTCTCTATAGTCGGGAAGATTTTATGGTGATCTAGATTGATAGTACTGTTGATATTCCTATGATTGTACATGGTGATAATTTCTGGAAATGAATAGAGGCATCTCTTATTCCAAGCATATTATGTTTTCCAATATGTTGTTCTATTCCATGTTCTGCATATAGTCTAGTTTACTTCCATAGTACGTAGTACATTGAATTACACCTAGTGAAGTAAACCTTTGGCGTCGTTGCCTAAGTGGACTAGGGAATCACTCGTCATGGTAGCGTAATAGGTCATTCGACGGAATAGCCTATGGACGCTAATGAAGAAAGGGAAGACTTGTTGACTAAATATTTGATAAATCTATGGAAGATATCCCTAAGAGACCACATACAAATGGAATCCCGTAGGCAAGAAATCCCTGAGGACGTTATCTGGGATAAACTGGAAGTGAACGACGAGGCGGATCACCTCCTGAATCGTATGCCCAAATTGCTAGCTCATCATTTTATCATCCTACAAGACCTTCGAGAGGAATAGGATCAGGAACATTGAAGGCAACAAATATTGCAGTGGTACAAAGAATGAACCAAACTAGAAGAGGAAGAAAGAGACACTAGCTGGAGACATGCGTTTGGTAACCAACAATGATCGCCTAGACAATTTTTAAAGCTCGTACAATCGAACAAAGACAAGAACCGAGTACCTAGCGGGCACAAGACTTAAGAGGAGAAGGTTCAACGATCACTCAGGCTACAAGAACAAGAAACCAATGGAGAAGACTAAATCAATTTGGTAAGGAATTTGATGAGGATCTAATTGAAATAAACTAGAGTATTAAAAGAACACATGAGAATTTGAAGATAATCAACATATCCATTGGAAGAGCACATCAAATTCTGGTTGAAGGGAAGGATGAAGGACCCTTTGGCACTCTGTATGTAGGAAGGTATAATATTTGTGAAAACGAAGGTAAATTAAGTGAAGAACTTGATAGTAGCATCAGACATTTTCGGGAGTTGTCCTTATCGAATGATGACAAACGATTGACGAGTGGAAGATCTAAGCCCAGTACCCCAAGGCAGAGATAGTATTAAAGGGAACCCCAAGTGACTCAAGGTGTTGAGGATGCTGACGGAAGATGTGGGAGTGACTTGTACGTCATCGAGAGTGCAAGTGACGCGCCAAAACGTTGTGAGGAAACCAGTCTAATCAGGTCCAATACATAAGGAGGAAAACGGGGAAAGATGGTGACTTCGGAGTGGCAGAAGTTGCCGAAGTTTACAGGGAATGGGTTAGAAGATCCAGTATGACATTGTAAAACATATGAAGCTATCTAGATAGCAAGCAAACAAGATGATCTGGATCAGTGGCTGAAAGCATTTCCGACAACACTTAGAGATAGTGCCATCCACTAGTACTTGGAATTGGACCAAGTACACAAAACTACATGGATATTATTGAAGCAAGCATTCTAAGAGGAGTTCAAACTCCTACAGGATGATAGTGAGATTGTTACAAAGATATACAATACCAAGCAGGGAAACCACAAGAGCTTGTAGACCTACAATCAAAAATTGAAAGATTTGATAGGGAAACTTGAGTCACAACCAATAGATGGCATAAAGAAGAGGTGGTTTATTGAGGGATTTCTTCCCTCGCCTCGAAGAAAAATGAAGGTGGTACCTCCATCTTCGTACACTAAAGCATATAACCATGTGATGGACATCAAAAGCGAGAACAAGACATCCTCTAGAGGGAAGAAGAAAGATGGCGAAGAAATTGCGGAGGAGAGAGAAGACAAATCAACAACTGTACAAGCTCTTCGTCATGATATGTTATAGATGATGAAAGAACTAAAGGCCGAAAATGAAGGGTCCAAGGAGGCGAATGAACTATGGTGTACCGAATGCAAGATAGAAGGTCATACAAAGGCGAACTACCCGAAAAACTATTATGTGACATCTGCCAAGTTATGGGACACTCTGTCAAGGAGTGCCCGTACAACTTAAAAACATGGAGTTCGCAAGTGTTCTTCACACAAGGAGAACGGTCAACCCCTCTGACCATACTACCGAAACCCTAGAGCAACAACACATCCCTTGGTGGCTACCATAACAATCGGAGGAATGGTATGCTAAGAAGCAAAATTTAGTATGACAACAAAGGTAGATCCATGATCCAATGCTAGAAATGTAATGAATGGGGTCACTTTGTGAGGGACTGCCAGAGCGGTCAAGGCACCAAGAGAAAGCTATGAAAATGGTGTGGACCGAGTGATCATGAGGAAACAGTTGCCTGAAGCAGAAAGGCATCAACATGCTAGAGATAGCGGACGAAGAAGTTTTGGCAATTACAAGGGCCCAGTCAAAGAAGGCCAATTATCCAGACCCTCGTACGGATAAAGATAGACTCTAAGAAGCCAGGGCGGAAGTGGAAGAGGCAATGGTGAATGAACAAATAACTTCTAAAGCGGCTAGTACGTAGTTGCAGATGGAGTCCGAGAAGAACATAGTACGACAGGTGCTTCACACAATCATACCAATCAAGGTAATATACCTGCTGTAAATGATGCCTCAACTGAGCGTAGCACTCACAAATGTCATTGGAGACAATATTCAGAAGGATCTGATGGAAAGCACAATAGAATCGGTAGGAGAATCCATAGATCCAATGCTACTTGTAGTAAGTGTCGGGAGGAAGCTGATCATCGTACAGATGGAAATCATGGGGATGAAACTCTCCAACACCATTTTCGACAGAGGCTTGGAAGTGAATGTACTGCCAGAGGAGACATGGAAGTGTTTGGGTAAGCCAACCCTTTGGTCCCCGACATTCCACCTGGTAGGAGTAGACCAACATGGCATCAAACCTCTCAGTACACTAATGGCGCAAAAGGTTTTGATCGACACAACAATTCTTATTAAATTTCATTGTCATCCGACTGGAGAAAAAAGTGTATGATGCACTATTGGGATGAGGATGGCTGATTGTTGCCAAGGAAAACCACAACTAGAAGAGGAATACACTCTCGATCGAGAGCCATGGGAAGAAGTATACTATTGATTTGAAGAACCAGGCGGTCAGTGAAGAATTGGTGTCTTCGTGATCTGAATCGGGTGGAGAATCAGATGTTGATGAAGAAAGAAAGATAATGGAGCCGAACGAGGAAGGTGTCCTGGAGATTGGAAGTTTCTCGGAGGATGAGACCAGTTCACTGAATGGTTTATTTCACTAGAAGATGGAAGATTATGAAGTCTTCCACCCTGATTGCAACATGCTACAAATCAGAGAAGGGGGAGAAGAAGAAGATAAGGACTTGACCAGTGAGACATTTCCTCTAGAATATGGGAGTATAAGGGAGGTGTGATAGAATTGGATGAGACGCCAACACACAAGTTTGAACCAGATAAACTCATCAAGTATGAGGAACTAATGCTGAAGAAGGTAAACCTTGGTGAGCCAAAAATCCTGAGATTCTCATTAGTGATGATTGGGACCCCATACTAAAGGCAGCGACATTCAAAATATTCATGGAATATAAAGATGCCTTCGCCTGGATGTATAAAGATCTCAAGGGAATACCACTAGAGTTGTGCATACACAAGATCCCTCTCATACTTGGAGCCCAGCTTGTACGAAAGAGACCCTACAGGATGAATAAAAATTATGTCGCCAAGGTGCAAGAGGAAATTGAGAAGATGTTGGAAGTGAGAGCATCATTTTCAAAGTGGAGGTCAGTGAGTGGGTGTCATTGATTGTCATCTCCTTGAAGAAATAAATGAAGTAGATTAGGATATTGTCGACTTTTGGAGTTTGAATGCGGTGACCATCAAAGAACTGTTTCCTATCCCCTTCACCCACACAATCCTTGAAGAGGTTTCCAGGCATGAAATGTACTTGTTCTTGGACGGGTTTTCGAGCTACAAAAATCAGTATCGTGGAGGAAGATAAGTTGAAGAATACTTTTGTGGTTGAGGATGGGGTGCACACATACAACCGAATGTTGTTCAAAATGTGTAACGCGTCAGCCACGTTCTAGAGGATAATACTTCACATTTTTGATAGAATGTCTATAGGTAACTTCAAAGCCTTCTTCGATGATTGGTCAATTCACAGTGACAAAGAAAAGCATTTGAAAGACCTTGGCGAGTGCATGGAGAGGTGTAGAGCAACTCACATCACATTGAATCCTAGGAAATGCAGATTTATGGTGCCACAAGGAAAGTTATTGGGACACATTGTGTGTAAGGTTGGATTGAAAAATGAACCCGATAAATTGAGAGTGATCATACAGATGGAGGATCCAAAGAACATCATTGGTGTGAAGTCCTTCCTCGGGTATGTAGGGTACTATCAGAGGTTGATAAAAAAAAATTCTCAAGTGTCGTACCCTCTCGACCTACTGATGAGGAAGGGACAACCCTTCATATGGGCGGAAGAAAAAGAGAAGGAATTTAATGAACTGAAGGACCAGTTGATCAGTTCACCCATACTGGCGTATCTAGATTGGAATAAGGAGTTTGATGTACTTGTGGATGCCTCCAATTTTTTCATCGGAGTGACACCAACACAAGTGGGAGCACATAGGTTGGACCACCCAGTATTCTTTGTGAGTCGGCTACTTTCCAGAGTACGGAGAAACTATAGCACCACCGAATGCGAAGCATTGGGAATTGTTTACTCTATACAAAAATTCAAGAATTATCTGCTAGCCACACCATTCACCTTTCATGTGGATCACCAAGCCTTAATGTATTTGGTGAATAAGCCGATAATTCAAGGGAGAGTGAGCAGGTGGCTACTATTGCTCCAAGAGTTCACATTCACTATCATCGTATGACTGGGGAACAGTCACGTGATTGCTGATCAGTTGTCAAGAATCTGGTCGGGCGAACCTGCGGAAGGGGGAGTCAATGAAGAATTTCTAGACGTGCACCTATTTTAGATTGCAGTACTCCCCTCATGGTATGAAAAGATTGGAGAATACTTGTCTACATCTACATTCCCGAAGGAGATGTCGCCAACCAAGAGAAGGACGCTTGTACCGAAGAGTAAGACATTTTAGTTGATTAATGGCTTGTTATATAAGATGGGGTTCGACCAGATCCTCCGAAGATGTGTCATAGAAGAGGAGATACCAGGTGTACTAAAGAAGCACATGAGGGTCTGGCTGGTGGTCACATGGGCCTAGATGCTACGACCAGAAAAATTCTCTTAGCAGGCCTATGGTGGCCGACGATGCACACAAATGCTCGGGAGTGGGTCTCAGGCTGTGACACCTGCTAAAGGGCAGGAAAACCATTGAAGCGAGAATTTATGCCATTGTATTTATCCCAACCTCAGGAGTTGTTCGAACATTGGGGGTTGGATTTTATTGGGCCATTGAAGGTGAGTCAATTACATCGATGTCGATACATTATGGTCGCCACAAAATACCTGATGAAGTGGACCGAGGCTAGAGCATTGCCGGATAAGACAACTCAGAGTATGGCATGATTCATTTACGAGCAAATAGTGACAAGGTACGAGATTCTGATCTAGATTACGAGTGATCGTGGGGGACACTTTGTCAACCATGTCATTCAACTGATGATGACTAAGTTCTGGATCTTTCACAACCTATCAAGTTTGTACTACCCATGAGCGAACAACCAAGCAGAGTCTACAAATAAGGTGTTAGTATCCATTATTCATAAGTCATGTGGCATCGAGGAAGCTGATTGGGAGGAGTGGCTACCTGCCGTCCTATGGGCATACCGTTCTACGTATAAGGTGACAATAGGGCACACACCCTTTCAATTAATGTACGGTCAAGAAGCGGTGATACTGATGGAATATATGGTCCCTAGCCTAAGAATAGCCGTAGAGAACCGGTTGGGCGATATAGAGAGCCTGAAAGAACGGTTGTACCAACTTAACAAACTTGAAAAATGAAGGATAATGGCACAATTGGCAATGAAGAATATGCAATGGAGAAGGAAATACTGGCACGATAAACATCTTCGGCAAATGAACTTCTAGTCAGGACAGTTAGTTTTAAAATATAACAGTCGTAACGAAATCAAGCCCGAGAAGTTCAAAGTTTGTTGGTTAGGACCATTTCAAATTCATGAAGTATGTGACAATGGCTCTATAAAGCTTGAAAATTTGGATGGATCACTACTACCAGAGGTGATCAATGGATCAAAGCTGAAGATATATTAGGAAATGAAAGAGAAGGACACCGTAGCCATCAATATGCTCGACTATGCTACCAAAGAAGATTGGCCCATGCAGGAGACTCATAGAGAGCAAGACTGGGGCTTGGGAGGCCCTAGGTATGCGGCATAAGGAGTTTGGATGGAGTCAGGCATAGACTAGATTATTGAAGAAAGGTTGGTGCAAAAGAAAGTAGAAGGGATTACAGTGCCTTGGGTGCACAAGCACCTAACTAATGCAATGTTCGAGACACCCGTGCTCTGGAAAAAAATGGGTGGACATTAGGGTTACGTCGCCCCATACAAAGGCATTAAGTGAGGATACCTAGCCAAAGAATTTGACAAAGAGGCACAGAAGGAAAAGGAGGAACAAGCAGCAAACGAACGAAGTATGTGCTAACCCGAGGGTACTAATGAAGAAGAGGATGAATGGGACGACGAATAATGGAAGGCCTACTTCGAGAAGAAAACTCCTTGTTTAAAGATGGTGATAATGACAGAGGACATGCTCGTTTCGCACGTGGATGGATACACAAAAGATGTACTTAAGCAAATATGAAGAGAGAGAAGGAAAGTGTCGAGGATAAGAAAGATAGCGATGAAGGATGGACTTTGGAAAGTAATACCCAACCTAGCCGGGCCACCAACGGTAGAAGGAGAGAATGTTACGTGGTACCAGTGCTACGGAGGGAGGTACATCAATAGTAGTTTTAAAGGTACTAGCTCTGCCCCTTTGCTTGATAAGTGGTTTGATGTAGAGTATATGGGGACATGTTGTGAAGAAGAGTGTTATAAGCGGCCCCCACATACGTGCAAATGGCATTATGCATCTAAGTTGAAGGTTAGGGAAGATGGTGGAGTACGAGGAATGAAAAGGAAAGATGAAATCAAAGAGAGGAGATGAGAGAGGAAATGGACAAAATTGGAAAAAATTAAAAACAGAGGAAAGAGAAGATACAAAAAATCAAGAAATAAAGAAAAATGGAAGAGAAAATGAGAAAAAGCAAGAAAAATCAAAGAGAGAGGAGAGAGAAAAGAAAAACCGAAGAAATGTGAAGGAGAAATTAGAAAAATTTGAGGAGAGAGCAGAATTAACAAATGAAGTGGAAGATAATAAAGAAAGGAAGAGAAAAATGAAAACATTAACGTTGGTGAAGAGGAGAAAGATTAAAGTGAAGAAAATTGAAATTCACCAAGTCTTGGCCAAAAAGAAGGCCTATGACCATGTAAGGAGGGGAATAAAGAAAATAAATATTTATTAAGGCAAGTTTGGCCAAAAATCAAAGTAAGGAATATTAAAATAAAAGGCCGCCAAGATCATAAATTGGCCAAAAAGAAATGGTATGAGGAGAAGTAGAATGCCAAGTCAATCGTACATAGTACAACCAACACCAAGGAAGTTCGGCGAAAATTAAAAAAAAATCAAAAACATGAAGTAGCACCAACAACTCGCCAAAGAGAAAAGGAGGAGGAAATAATAACCACGATTTAGCAACTAGAGGAAAATCCTACGGTTTGACAAAACCGTACAACAGCATAGAGGAGGTCGTACGACAAATTGGAGGCTCCAATTGGAAAATCTTGGTTGAAAATGAGAAGGACATGATAGGGTGTGAGCAGGGAAGCACGATGGGAGAGAAGCATGAAGCATTGAAGGAAGTCGTATGCCAAGTCGTACGAGAAATTGAAAGCAGAAGAAGGGAGGTCGTGCAACGGCAAAAGGTTGATTGGAAACGTTCGACAAAGCACACACAAGAATCAAAACAAGACAAGCCTGCACCAGGAGAGGTCGTACGAACCCTAGGAAGCAATTGTACAAAGGTCGTACAGATATCTATTCATAGGATTAGTGTATGAGCCAGTAGGTATAGCGTACGAAATTCAATTCTCTCCTTCACCGTACGACATAACTTAGTAAGTGGTATGAAATGAAATTCACCAATTCTCTTAGTCGTACAACATTCTTCAAACCCTCAAGTCGTGCTACAGTTTGCAAGTTTTCAAATCGTACGACATCCACTATCAGGTTGCAATGTACGACTGGAGCAAAGTAGTATAGTACGACATTTTGTAGTACGACATTTCGTAGTACGACAACTCTAAATCATCAAGGTATGGAAATTTTTCAATATTTAGTCTCCTCACAAAGTATGACAGTTACTCCAATTTGAAAATTACAGTAACTGTTAAGTGGAAGGAAATAAAGGTGATTGGAATCACCGAGTAGACACCAAAATGGACAAAGGGAAGAAAATTGTATGGTACAAGCCAAATGTGGAAGCTGCAACAAAGACGAAGAAAATGGGGACAAAAGGTGACACCATGACATGGGAGAGTTTAACAGGAAATGAGTGTAAGTAGTGGTGGAAAAGCACGAACGATGATCATACGTTGAAGATAGCTCTGAAACATGCTCGAGTGGACAAGGCAGTGTTGGTACCGTTCTTCAACACTAGAGAATTTGAGCCTTGGCTGAAGGCCATGATGGACAATTATTGCAGGCACTCACACAAGTATATTGTAGATTACAGAGGATGTCCAATTATAGTCTCCTTCTGGGTGCAGGATTTTGAGCAGGTATTGGGTGTTCTAGCCACGGGAGCAGGAGTTAATAAACGAGGGGAAATGACTCAATAGCATAAGGAAGTCCTCATTAAACAGGTCTTCCAGAATGATTTGATAGTCGAGGAGAGGGACATATATGGAACACAGACAATAGAGGGCTTCAGAAGCACTACCTGGTGACTATTGAGTGAAAATTGAACAGGCTTAGAATTGAAGCAAGTTGGCGAAAGTGCAACGACAGGGAAGAAGAGGAAACACAAGGAGGCATTGGTGGAAGAGGAAACATCAAAATTCGAGTAGAGTGAGGAAGAAGGGGAAGGGGAACCCATTGAGTTTTCATCCTTGACATTGAATGCTAGTTCACCTATGGACGAGGAAGTGTCTATAGCTGCAGGAGCGAAGGCATGGGTGGAAGTAGAGGAAGCAGTGTTACCACCAGTCCAACCTATGGTATTCACCTTGCTAGCAACACCAATGAGTGTGGGGAGTCCACAGCCGGGGACTTTCACCCTTCCAATGTCACGCATGGGTGTTGGGTGGACACTGAGAGTAGCACCTTTAGTGCCTAGTGAATTTCCAGGATGGGCGTCACTTGCTGCATCCGTACTGAGTTCAGCAATTTCAGTGGAGCCATTGCCAAGAGGTGATGTGTTGGCAAAATCAACAACTTTAGTGGAGATATTGCCAGAGCTAGGTTCGAAAACTTCAGGTGTCGCACCATCGACTGTTCCAACCACATTGCCAGAACTAGCCACAGGGATGTGGGGAATGATAATGACACAGGGATAGGCTTCCCTTGTCACACTGCTAGGAGCGCCAGGAGTGGCTCAAATTGACGATTGGTTGGGATTTATGGGCCTCACACTGAAGGTGGCCGAGCAACCTATAGAGAGCCCTAGAGAGGAGTTGGATGGTGGTACAGATGAGGGAAACCCACTTATCCAGACTCAACAGAGTGATGGTGGGGCTTGTTGAGATGACGCACGAGCAACCTGCCGTAGGGGAAACAAAGCTAGTGGCAGTCGTTCAGGATCTTGGGCGACAAATAGTGAGGGAGACCCTTGAGGGGGATACAAAAATTCCCTTAGCTCCCATAGAGGAGGACGGGGACAATGATTCCACATAGTCTGGCAGGTTGGTAGTGGAGATGTCGTAGCCAGACCCATTAGATCCAGTGGGGACAGTACAACGCTATGTGGAGGAACTTGAGCACATGGGGAGACTGATGATACGGGTGGGCTAGGTTCCTCGAGAGCTCAAGGTTAGCTGATCTCCTCTAGTGGGCCAGAAAGTGCAATGCATCTACGGATTCGTGCAGATGGGGTGGGTGATCCCATAATAGTGGTTTACAATTTTTGGCCAAATTGGACACTGAAATAATTTTTTTTAACTAAATCTTCACTTTCGAGCACCTATAGCGGCTAAACCATGAGGAATTATAAGATGATGCAAACTAGAGTTTCGTGACATTTTGTCTGTAGATTCTAAATATATTTTTTTCAATTTTTTTGGAATTAGATTGCACTTCTTTTTCCATCTCCCTCAAAAGCTATTTTTTTTCAGAAAACAATATTTTAAAAAAGTGACGCTCACCGTATAACACAACTTTTTTTCCATGAGGGATAAAATTATAATTCTTTCGAATTTAGATTTGTAACTCTGATATCTAGTGCTTCCACTTGGTTAGATAGTTTTTATTTAATATTTTTTCTTTAATCAATTTTTGAAGTCAAACAATTACAATTCAGACATAGCCGCGACCCATAACGCGTAACACCTTTTGTATGTATCAAAATTTAATTTTATTTTTTGTTGGATCAAGGACTTAAATATCTGGTGCACTCATATTTTTAATTTTATTTTTTTGATAATTTGTTATTTTTCCACATGTGCAAAACAGAGAGCTTGATTTTTGGTGAAAAACCTACATTCACAAGAAATAAAAAATAAATATAATAATCAAGTTAAATTTTATTAAAATTATACTTTTTTGGAAGATTATAATAGGGACTACATACAAAAAAAATAAATTTTAAATGAATTCATTTGATCCCCCAAAAGGTAAATCAAAAGTGGTTTTTTATTAGCATTTTGATAGGTGTAAAGGAGACTCCATTATAGGTATGGTTTAAGACTAGTGGGGTTCTATCCAAGGGGGCTTGGTCTAAGGTGGTTTGATCAAACCCTCTTCAATTGAAATACTTTAAATGGAACATTTCAAGGCTTAAATCATTATATTTTCTAAAAATATGTGATTTCAGCGAAAATCAGGATCTCCCAAAAATTGTAAACCACTATTGTGGTAGCACCCGGCCCGTGTGGGTCAGAGTTTACTCGTATATTCACCAATGAGGGATGGCCGGCAGGTGAGACTCCAACAATGCTGAGGGCATGGCATGGTAAACCACCAAGGTTGGAAGGAAGGGATGTTGGAGTTCTAGAGAGTCTGTATTACATTGAGCTCACCTTCCGCAATATTTTCTACCTCATGAAGTGATAGGTGTTCTCCACAGAAGTCACAGTGGCACAAAAGGTAGAAGCATATAGAATTTTACAGAGGGTCAAGGAGGAGTCAACCACCACAATGAAGAACATTCAAATGGAGTTGGAAAAGCAGACTCAGATAGCCAGCAATAGAGGAGCCCGATTAGAGGCCTTGGAGGCCTGAGTGACTGCTTTAGAAGAGGAGGCGCATCAGAAGGGGCACCTAATTGGGAGCAAAAAGTGAAGGCGTTAGAGGAGAAGTTAGCCACAGGGAGTACAGAGGTAGACATTGCCAAAAGCCAACTGATGGAGGTGACCCATATGGTTAAAGCTACCAGGGAGAGAGATACTTGTCGACCGCCAACTCTGCATGCATACCAAGGAGGTGAGGAGGCTGCGTGCCCAACACTCATTGACGACTACTCCGACATTGCCAGTACTCCCAGGGACGTCCTCACTTCCCCCTCCTTCTCAATAGATTCACATGTTGTATCATTCCCTTTGGGTTGTCCTGTTGTCTGGAAGACGACTTCTTTTGTGGGGGGATTGATGTAAGTTGTAGTTGTCTTTAATTTTGTTGTAGTTGGTCGTAGCGTAGTTTGATTATGTTAATAAGACTATAGATAGCGGGAATAATGAATGTGATAAATGTCATGTGTATTCAAGTAACTAAGTGGACTGATTAGTGGTAATAAGCTGTTATGAAACGTCACGATGATTGGTTGCTCAACCACCACCGAGCGTTATATGTACTAAGTCTCTATAGTCAGGAAGATGTTATGGTGATCTGGGTTGATAGTAATGTTGATATTCCTATGATTGTACATGGTGATATTAATTTCTGGAAATGAATAGAGGCATCTCTTATTCCAAGCATATTATGTTTTCCAATATGTTGTTCTATTCCATGTTCTGCATATAGTCTAGTTTACATCTATAGTACATAGTACGTTGAATTACACCCAGCGAAGTAAAAAATTACAAATTAAGAATTACAGTAAGTATATCAGTTGTACATAACACTGCCACAACAACAAAACTTGAGAAAAAAAATTAGTTGTAAATAACACAGTTGCCAACATAGTCAAAATTACATGAAAGAACAACTGCTAGCAAAGCCAACACTACATGAAGACCAAAAGTCAACATATTCGTAACAAATGATGTCTTTGAATAACCCAAGAACAAGCCTAAAACAAAATAAGTTGATCATGAACACTGAGCATAAGTGTAAAGCGTTAATGAGCCAAATCCTAACATTGGGCAAGAATAAAATCCTTTGTCATCTACATTCTTCTATTGGTGAAGAATATATAGTTGATAATTTCAAGCTGATCCAACAAGAGAATTGAGCCTTCTTGGAAGAGAACACAACCCTAGCATTGAATAGCAAGATGGGGTAGTCTATTTGAAAGGATTCCTATAATAAACCTCATATTAGTTCTTGAATTAGTCTTCAAATCCAACTACAAGTAATCATGAGCTAGAGGTAACCACTGTAGAGGCGTATGAGAGAGTCCCTAGATTAAAGTGAGGGGTTGTAGGTAAGATTTTATCTTGGAGTTGAGTCATACAATGCTTCGCCTACAAGTAGAGACCATCACCTGTGATGCCCTTCTTCTTGAGATCAATAGTTAAACTCAGTAACAATGTGTGTAAATTGGAAAAAAATAATCAAAGTTTCTATCTCAAGGGGAGAGAAGGCACGAGCCAAGGTAGCCTGACAACGTAACCTCCATAAAATTTTGATAATGATAAGCCAACAAGAGTTAGAAATCAAACTATGTAACCTAGAAGATCCAAGAAGAGTTGATTTCCATGACCATTGGAAGTGGAAAAGGGC
This sequence comes from Sequoia sempervirens, assembly GCA_007258455.2. NCBI lineage: Eukaryota > Viridiplantae > Streptophyta > Pinopsida > Cupressales > Cupressaceae > Sequoia > Sequoia sempervirens. Next base: position 20,420 of record VDFB02254259.1, on the reverse strand, counting down.
AGGTAATGTTGCAAAGAGGTTAGTCGACAACTTGGCGTGGGGGCATGACCAAAAACAATGTTTAAGAGTTTCAACCTTACCACAAAACGAACAAGGAGGAGGTGGACTAAGGAATTTTAGGTAGGCTCCCATTGAAAGTTTGGCATGCAAAAATTTCCAAGCTATGAGTTGGGATTGAGAGTCTACTTTGGATTTCCAGATTTGCATATTGAGATTATTCCACTAGGATCTTCTGAAGTTACATCTCCAAATAGAGATAAGTTGGCTTGAAAGAGACAATCAAGGAATCAACTGCTTATAGAGGACCTTGAGTGGGAAAGTTCAAATACAACAGCCATTAGGCCACTTCCAATCTTTGAAAAAATTGGAGCAACAACCAGTAGATAAGAGGATTGTGAGATTAGGAGGAACCATATTTGAATTCTCATAACTACATGCTTGTCTTTGCTATTAAGATTAACGTTGGTCCTGAGTTGTTGCCATGTTTTCCATTTGAAACTGGCGGGATCCCATAAATCTCTGAACATTTGGATACCTTTCTTAAAAAGACGCTTAGCTTTCATCTTTGAAATCTTTCAAATGACATATTATTTTCTTGAATCAAACAACACCAAATTGAAGAGGATGCAAAACTAAATCCATCGCTGAAGGAATTATCAGAGCATAACAACTTTTGTGAGACCAACTGTGACACTTTCTAAAGTATTGACTCATAAGTACCTACATGCACTCAACTATTTGACCTCTCCCCTATAAAAGTTGTCTAGAAACGACTCCTTGAAACAAACAATAACTATAAAGTGCTCAATCTATTCCCATAGGGCACCTTATATGAGAACAATGCAAATAATTGATTATATTAATAATAAAAACTAAAGAGTGCATCTCATTATGCATGGGTGGTTTGGGATGGCGAAAAGAAAGAAAAGGGAAAGACACACTAAAGTAGTTGAAAAAAGCTGTAGAGCATGCCCGATTCCTATTACAACCCCTTTTGTCTTTCTTTTTGTTGACTAATTTTCCAAAGTAGTTGCACAACAAACAAAGTATTAAATGTGTGATTTTGCTTTGGCAAAAGTAGAACGTGATAACTCATGGAGGGTGCTGGAGAGAATTTCGAGGGAATTTATAGGTGGCAAAGAGAATAGAATAGTAGACTCCAACTCACAACATCAGGTGGCGGGTAAAAGAAGGGCGGCGGCCAAGACAAATTATGCGGGGAAGTTGTCAAGCATTGGCCGATGGTCGTGTGTGACGCGTCCTTGGCCGGTGAGTCGTGGCGATCACTCGTTCGTCACACGATTTTTAATGTGTACGTACATGACGTAGGCTTGTTCCAGACGTATTGCTAGGTTCATTTCAGTTCGAAAACGACACGTGTCCTTGACGAGTTTTAGTTTCTGGAGTCGCCCCCGGTTTGTATGCCGGTTTATTTTTTATAAAAGACCGTCCCACGCACCGGCGAAGCAGATAAGATTTCCCTTTGTTCATCTCAATCAGAAGAGAAGAAAAGCTCAACGCGTCTAAATTCTTGGAATTGCAGGATTTCAGCTTTTGTTAGAACTAGGTAGGCGTTCTTTGGTGTTAGGGAATTGCAGGATTTCAGTTTTTGTTGTAACGGGGTAGGTGTTCTTTGGTGTTAGCGTGATGGGAATGGAGGCCATTCGGATGAGTGCTGAGTTTGACAGTAGTTTTTTGAAAAGATCTGTGTCCTTGAGGTCGGCTTGCAGTTGTCAAGATGGGATACGCCTCGGTGTACAAAATCAAAATTTGAGCTCTGAATTGATGAGATTAGTTAGATCCAAGTCCATTCCCCTCGAGAGCAGTGTTAAAGTCAAATCAATACAACTGCACCCTAAGAATAGGCAATCGAAACCTTTGCCCCCTGACAAGCTTCCAGCTGAGAAGACTAATGAGCAGAACGAGCTCAGGGAGAAAATGTGTCCTCCCTACGGAATGATGTCTGTGATAGGAACAAGGCGCGAGATGGAAGACACTGTGGCTGCTGTTCCGTCTTTCTACAATGGAGAATCTTCATTCTCATCGCCATCATCATTGTCCTCTTGTGATCTCCATTTCTTTGGAGTGTACGACGGCCACGGAGGACCACAGGTCTCGGAGTTCTGCAGAGAGCGACTGCATGAGGCACTGGCCGAGCAACTCAGAGCTTTGCCCTCCTCCACCTCGGATGATTGGCGCCGAGATCCGAGTGAGTGGGAGACAGCCGTGAAGAATTGCTTCAATCAAATAGATATTGAGGTTGGAGGGCTTTGTCCTACCGGAAAATGTTGCTACAGCGATAGTGATTATTGTGAATGGTGCAGATGCAAAGAGGCTGTGGCGCCGAGTTATGTGGGGTCGGCGGCTGTGGTGGCGGTGGTGAGCAACTCTCAGATTGTTGTTGGCAACTGCGGCGACTCTCGTGCCCTTCTCTGCAGAGGAGGCAGACCAATCCCTCTCTCAAACGATCACAAGGTGTGAGAAATTTGCAGATGAAGCAATAAAAAATAAATTTTATCTTACGCTCCGTTGTCTTTCAAAGATATTTTTAACATTAATAATATAACTAACTGATGGACAATGGTGTCGTGCTTTTCAAAGCGCAGGCTGATCGGCCTGACGAGATCGAGCGGATCGAGGCAGCGGGAGGACAGGTCGTGTACTGGAAAGGCTACCGTGTTGGAGGCCTCCTCGCCGTGTCCAGAGCCATAGGTATTCTTTTTGTCCTTTTTCCACCATTAATTTTTCTTTGCTCACCGTGCAATTCGGCTCTGAAAATAAAAATCTGCCGGAAAAAAAATCCAGCTCGGACGAAAACAAATTTCATGAGCAAATACAAAAGTAGAAAATTATGACACCAACGCATTTTTATGAATTTTGGAAAACTTTCAACACAGTTTTCGCCGCTTTAAAGAAATTTATTATCTGAATCTTCATTTTTACTCTATTTTGTCCAGTTCAGAGGCACCATTACTTGTACCAGCAGTTATCATTTACGAGCAACAGAATTTCAACAATCTCCTAATACCTTAATTACAGTTATTGTTTGTAGATATTTTTAACAGAAATTCTCTCATTTTCTTGAAAAAATAATGGTGAGAGATGCTTGGACCACAGCTTTTGCTCTCTATTGTGTCCTTTTCAGAAACCTTTTCTGGCCTGCGTTGTCTACGCAACTACTTTGTCAGATTTTATTAGTTGTTTTTGTCTCAAAAACATTTAAAATATCAAAGGTCGGTTTGAAAGTTGTTTGCTTGCAAAATGAAGATTATGCTGCGACTTTAATCGTATTTACTTTAATGCTTGCAAACTTCAATTAGCTTTCTTCATTATTTTAAAAAGAAAGCTCGGTATTATAAAGATTCTATTAGTTGTCCAGTAGTACTTTTGATTCAATTTGACCTGGTTTAACCAGTTTAGGTCTGATAATTTATAATACTGGGGTGCACAGGGGACAGATTTATGAAAGATTATGTAATTTCTGAACCAGAGGTGATTTGTTCTGAAAGAACAGACGAAGATGAGTTTTTGATATTGGCCAGCGATGGGATGTGGGATGTTATTTCAAATGAATATGCGTGTCAACTGGTGGGAAAATGTCTGGACGGTTACCGACCTCGGCGATTTAAAGGAACAAATAATGTTTCTGCAACTGTTGTGGCTGCCTCTCTTCTCACAAAAATGGCAGTTGAACATGGAAGCAGTGATAATATTAGTGTTGTAGTTATTGACCTTCGTAACGATAGAACAAGAAGAAACCAAAATATCCATTGATTCTTAACCCCACAACATCCACACAAAGTAAAGCAATTTTTTACAATTGTGTATATGATTTGGGGTTTGCTCCCAATTCTTTTGATGAGAAATGCAGATGAACTCTCTGAAATAAATGTTTATAAAAGATTTTCTGAGAGGTTCAGATCCCAAATAGAGCGATCATTTGCAAACCTTCAAATTTTCTTGCAAGATTCCTTTCAGAGCTCCAGATCTCAAAGAAAAGCTCAAGAAATCTATTGTTTATGTTTTAAGTATGGAAGACTTTCTCAATTTGAAGTCTTCAACAGAAGGGAAATATATTGAGCATCTTATTTTGGCTATATGACTGTTTTCTACTAGAGTTAAAAGACCAGGCTGCATTACAGCTAGTATCAAAATTTTAAAATTATTAGTACCGACAGTTGGTTTATAATTCATATGGTTTATTTTAAAAACTTTAATCTAAATATTAATTAAAAAATATATAATAAATTTTTATTTTCTGTTTATTATAAATACATTTAAAAAATATTGGACACCATTTAGTAATAATATATCTAATTGTATGTTTCCGAGTTTCATATATTTGTTAAGAAAAGTATACCTTATGAATAAATAACTATATTAGATCTAATAAATAATAAACAAACAATGTAATAAACATATTTAAATAAACTTAAGATTAATAAATGTAAATAGAAGGATAAAGGATAAATGTAAATGTAAATGTTAATGCAATTATTTAATTATGTAGAAATATTTGATGGTTAGATCTAAAAGCTTGCCTACTAAAATTAGGTTTTGAATTTATTAGTTGATTTGTCTATGATGTTTAATATGTTGTCTTATGTGATTACCCATGTTTTTGTCATGCTTCAATGCAATATATCATATTGTCATGTGTAATATACCTAAGTTTTACCATGACTAAAATATCAACAAAACATGACAAACAATTTGTTTTGCTAATCAATGTTGGCCTCAAAGTGGAAATGCACAAAACAATAGGTTATCATGCTTTAATGCAATATATTATATTGTCATGTTTAATACCTAGGTTTTACCATGACTAAAATATCAGCAAAACATGAAACAATTTGCTTTGCTACTCAATGTTGGCCTCAAAGTGGAAATGCACAAAACAATAGGCTTTGTGTTATGTGTGATGATACCTAGTATTGATAACATGAAAAAGTTGCATGTTGGCAAAAGAACATAACTAAAGATGAATAGAGTGAACTTGAAGGATGATGGGTGGTATGCATCTCCATGTGACACACTTGATGCTATGAGAAAACTATAGGACATTTTCTGAAAGGGAAAACACTAGCAATGAAATAGTGTCAACTGAGTATGACACCTAAATGATTCTTACACTTATGGTTACCAAGCTCAACTGTAGACACATGGAGGAAGAAGGGAACAACCCAAAAGAGTCCAACTATTATAAGTACAAACATAACTAAATGATTATTTAAGCATACAAATCCTCTACATTAAACAACTTAACAATGCATGATCATCATATTTGATTAGCTTTTCAAGAGAGGCATTGGGTAAGAGAAGAAAGGTAGTTTGTATAACAAGTTGAATTTTTAATATGAATTTTGATTTACATCTCACATATGATTTAATAAATGTATATTTCAATTTTTATCACTATAATTATTGCCACTAAATTACTTTTTCCTTCCTCACATAATATAAACAAAGATGTGCACACTTGTGCATGTGTGCACACACATTGATAGAGAGAGAGAGACATTACTTCAATTCACTAATCTATCACTACCAAGATTTACTTTCTTGTTTACAAGCAGTTATGATAGTCAAAGGGAGAGGAATAATTTAACTTTAATTTCCTATTATATCAATAAGAAAGAGAATATCTACTCTTTACAACATAGGCAGGCATAAATAGTGAGAGGGGATGTGTCTTTTATTTCATTCTAGATCATTTAAAAATTTAAAATTTATTTCTTTTTTGAAGGCAAATGGTGTAGAAAGAGAGTATTTTCATTTTATTAACCTATTAGTTATAGGAATCATTTTCCTTTTCATTATGCCCTATGGATATAGAGTGTGTGCACATGTGCTTTGAATATACATGTGCAATACCTTAACATGCTATGAAAAATCACAAGGGGAATATAAACCATAAAGAACATTTATATCCCTACTCTAGAATTTTATCTTCATTAGAACATAAAAATAGTCATTATATGTACAATTAGAAAGATGAGAAAGGCCAAATAGACTCATCACAAGATAAAGCTAGACCAAACCAAAACTTTTGGAAAAAATTGTAATCTTCAACATTGTTGAATTATGGCTTTTAAGTCATTGGACCATGTGTTTCAAATTACAATCATAGTTAGATCATGGATTATCAAACAAAAAACAAGCCATGGTTTGACCACATGTTACTAGGAAATTCTAGTCTTATTAATTATTAGATTGCATGTATCTAAAAATTATTTTGTTTGTATTGCTAGCAAATCGTGGTGTCTCAAGTTCTCTAAGGATGCTTAATATATATACTCAATTTTCATTATCTAAGTTCAACACAACACACATGTACATCTCAAGAAAATTCTAGAATTTATCCTAGAGAAATACAAGTGCATTTAACAAAACAAGAGAAAAAATATACTAAATAATCAACCCAAAATAAATTTTCTCCTAGTGTCCTAAATATTGATCAACACCATTTGGAAGGCATTATTTTTCTTAAAGTGCTTCCACTAAAACCCTCTAAGCACACTCAATTCATGCACTTCCCAAGGCTTCCATAAGTATGTACACCTTCTTAAACACTCCAAAACCATCCAAAAGTACCCTGCCCCAAATACTTACACATAAGACTCTAAGAAGAATAAATTAAACAAAATGTTTTTTTAATAATCCTATATATACCAAATCTAAAATGTCTAATTAAATATGGAGTTGAATACATAAAAAAGAATTAATAAATTCTTATTGGAATAAAATAACACAAATATGAGAGAGCTTATGACTCATGGAAAATAAAATACAATTCTAAGAATGTGGTCCTTGTCCACACATAGCCACAACTAGTTGTTTTATGGGTTTACCCATGACAATATCTTGTTTCTCCACAATGTGGAGTGAGATATTTAATTAGATTCGAGAAAATTCTTGACTTCTTCTAGTTGTCAACTTGTGTTCCTACACACTTAGTTGACCCATTAAATCTATCCATGAATATATAGCTAAAGTAGTATCATAAACATAAATAACATTAATCACACACACATAAGTGAAATTCACATAACATAATACTCCCACATAATCACACACAAATGTGACTTGATATCTCGTTAACACAATCAGGTTCACATCCACATTTATCATCAAGTTCACAATTCATTTGAATTTAACTACATACTTATAATTCATGTCTTTCTATCAATTTATATAGCAATTAAAAATTTAAATTTAGTATTCTCATGTCTCAAGCTACTTTTCCTCTTTTTTCATCCAACCTTGTGCATAATTTGTGATCTACTTTTTATAGGTTTAATTGTTTGCATTGTTCTCTTAAAGTAAGTAGTCATGGGCACATATTGAGCAATTTCTAGAGTTATAGTTTGTTCCAAGGCATCATTTGTAAAGATGACACTTGTGTTTTAGGAGGTGTAATGTTTGTATTGGTGGGAAAAATGATCATATTTGATATTCATCTAATAATTGATTTGGGAAGTGTTTTCTAATGAAAAAATTGTCATTATGGTTTAATTTAATGTTTTTTGTGCATAAGTTGATAAAATCTATTGTAAAAAATTACTCTTTAGTTGATCCAACTCCAATGGTCTAGCTCCAACTTGCTTTATACAGTGTTTTCATACTAGACTAAATTGTTGGTGTGATTCTCTCCCCTAAATAGAACCATACGGTTCATAATTGAATCCCTTTCATCCAAATTCACTTTTTAATCTTTTTGAGTCACATCTTTCTCAAAATCAGATCATTGCATTTTTCTTGTATACTAAATATTTAAATATAATCCCTAAAATATCATATTTAAAGGTTGGTTCTAAAACACTAGAACATCATCCATATTAAATGGAATAAAAATCATATCAACGTATAGATGTAAAGCAACATGTATCACATCAACATATACTACATTTTATGTATGTTGAATTCATTTGCTTTTTGTTATTTTAAATATTGTGAAAATGACAAAATAGATTTGACGTAGGAAAGTTCAAATAGGTCTATTGATGCTTTGGAAAAATGAGAGAATAATGTATCATGAAGGGGTAAGTGCACCAAGATGTGATACAAAAAGGGGGTCTTAAGATGTCACTTTTTTTCTAAAATCAGTAAATTCTGATATTTGACGAGAAAACGAAGATAGTTACACTCAAAATTTGAAGATTCAACAAGAACAAGAGTTGTAGTGCTTCAAATCTACTTTCTAAACTACTATTTTTTTTTAAATGTTGAAGATTAAGGGTTTCAAAAAGGGGAGCACACAAAGTGGTCTTTTTTTTTTCAAAAAAAACATAACATAGCATTTGGTGTGCTCCCCCTAAAATGTTAACATCTTTTTAGAATTTTGAAAATCATGCAAGTGAGAAATTAGCTAACGCCATGTAGTTTATGCCAATTTTTTTGACTAATTTTTTAATGAATATACAATTTTTTTACTAATTTTTGAAGTGGACATATCCTAAAAATGCCAATTAAAAATACCACATGGGAAGGTCCTACAATTCTTGAGCATCCAAGTCTGAATTGCTTGAGGACAAGCAATTTGAGAGGGGAGGACTTGTCATGTCCCCTTTCTCGGATAAGTAGTTATAGAGTGAGACTAGGTCATATTGCCACATTTCACCACAAAAGAGTTTTGGCATGTGCAATTTGGAACATAATATCTCTAGTGTCCAGTGCACCCCATATCCAAAATTCAAGCAAAGAGGATCCATACTTCGAGAAATATCGCTGACAGAAGATCACTCTATGCAATAGTCCAACCTCTCCTTGCCTGGCCTGATCGGGAGATCATGCCGCATCTTACTGCAAGAGGAAATTTTAGGCTGTGGTTCATAACACACAATCTACAGGGTCATATCTACCACATATTTAGAGATTTGGAAGAACAAAGAAATTTCCAATGAGAACTCATTATTAGAATATACCTGCACCGGGTTCCCAACAGTAAACTCCACAGGCGAATGGGATGGGTGTTCTTCGGAGCATGCAAAGATAATTGCAAAGTGGGAGGATACGAGAGGAGATCTAGGGAGCGTGTGGATAGGTCCACAACAGGATATGTGGGTCTTAAGTGGAAATTTCCTTCAAGACTTAAGGCCGACCTAAGTGTAGTGTGTAGATATTTTAATTTGGGCTTTGGTGCCACTTTGTCTCAAGTTGACCTATTCCTTTGAGGGAACTAGTAGCATATGTGTATAGGTAGCTGAATTCTATACTGCCATTAGATTATTGTGTTTCCTTCTTTCATACAATTTGAACATTATGTTCTAAGCCCTTTTGTGGACGAAAACCCATAGGAGTTTTAGTCATTGGATAAAACCCCAGTGATTACCTAGATTAGAGGATGAAACCCCTTTGGTTCTTGAGAGCTTTCTCACCTTAGAGATCACATTATGCTTTAAAGAAGTTTTGTAAGGATTTGCTATTTGATTTCAATATATTTGCAGTAGTTGGATGATTTAATTGGCTTATCAATCTGCGACTTCAAGTGTTAATGTTTGGTATATTGTTGTTCGTTGAATTCCAATATGCAAATAAGTATTTTGTGTTAAGTTATATGTTCGAGACATTACAAATTTGCCCAATAGAAATGAATTCGACCATATCCACATTTTTGTAAATATTAAAGTATACAAAATTGTGGTCATTAAAGGGCTAGTCTTTAGCTAAGTAAAAAGTGTTCTCCTAAGGAAAAACCACTATGACCCATGAGAACCAAGACACTTTCAAAAGAATGCTTGAAAAATAGCTATAGGAAATAAAGACACTAGTAACTCTAACAAAAGTAAAAGAACAAGAAACAACGATAACTTGATGGAAATAATTAATAATTCACATAAGCTCTCATGGTATGCAAAAATAACTAGAGCCAAAAGAAGGATCAAAAATAGTTTTTTGACAAATATGTGGTATGATGAAGAGTGCAAGGCAATAAGAAAAATGTTTAAAATGTCAGGAAGGGAAAAAGTAAGGAAAAAAGTGAATGAAAAACTTGTGAGATCTAAAAAAGAATACATGAAAGTAAGGAGGAAGGAGCTATTTTCTCTAGGGATACATAATTTGAAGGGTTTGCGAAGGGAATTGTTGTAGGCTAGAGCAAAGATTGAGAATAACAACATAGATGTCCAATGACTAGATTATGCAAAAGTGTTGTATGAAAGAAACCAAAATAAAGACCCCCCTTAGTAATTAACTCTAAGGCCAAACTCTTCACTACAAAGGACATAAAGCAAGAAAATAAAAATTTGGTGATGGGGAAAGCTCAATATATAGATAGATCATAGGTTGAATTGTTAGAGTGGGGCTTAGAGGCTCTTACATCACAAATCAAAAGAATATTAACAAGGTCATTAAATATGGTTTCCTATAAATTTGGACAAGTGTTGTCATTCCTCTCCTCAAATGTGGGGATGTCAACAACTCGACAAACTATCAAGTACTATAATGATTAATCCCCATTTTGGAAACCTCTATAGAAATATAGTGTCTAGCACGGGATTAGCCTTTAGGAAAAAAAGGAGGGTAAAAGGGTGAAAAGGAAAGAAGGTTTATGACCAAGGCAATCTCCAATTAACCACTACATCACTCTTAGGCATGTGATTGAAAATTTTTGGGAAAAAAAGGAAGAAGGGGTTTTTTACTATTATGTCAATTTTAAAAAGGGATTTGACATGGTGCTAAGAAACAAACTTTGGAGAAAAATGGAAAATTTGGGAGTATCAAAAAAATATAGGGTAGTTATCCACAGGTTTTATGATAAGCCTCAAGCCAAAATTAGAACAAAAAATTATCTATCAAAATGTTTTGGGAGTGATATTGGAGTGAAACAAGGGTACCTACTTTCCCCCACTTTGTTTTGGCTATACATAACAAATTTAGAGTAGTGGATAGACACGTGATATGGTAGGAGAGTGCATCAAGCCACATTTGTAATGAATTTAATACTCTATGCAAATGATTCCGTCCTAAAGGAGAAAATGACAGTATTTGTAGGAACACTTGGGACCCCTAAGAAGAATTTGTCTAGAAGTTGTGATGCAAGTGAATATTAGAAAAACCAAGGTCATGATCTTTACCTTGAGAAGAAAAAAGAAGCAAATAAATTATTAGTTTGAAGGAAGTCCTTGTCAAGTGGTAAACAAATAGAAATACTTGGGCCTTGATTTTCACAACTTCGATTGGGAGGCTTGTAGGATAAAAAAGATGCAAGGGGGATGTAAATATTTATACATGCTTCAAAATAGATGTAGATCAAATAAGCCGTGGGAATGGTAAACAAAAAAAAAATTATTTGGGTTGCTTGTTACATTGGTGGTGTTGTAAGGTTGTGATGCTTGGGGTAGTAACATGTCAATATTGAAATAAATTGAAATTGAAAGATTACAAAGATATTTAATCACAAGTAGTTCCAAAATAAAATCCATGGTCCCATATGAGATTGTCTTAGCTAAGGTTGGATCCTTTCTAGTTGAAGTGATTGTGATGATTCAACTCCTATGTTATTTGAAGATAATAAAGAACATGGAAGGACATCACTAACCCAAACTAGTACCAAAGAAAAAGTTAAATAGAAGAAAGAACATGTGGTTGAATATATGGGAAATTAAAATGCAAGAGTGCCCAAATGTAAATATGAAAATCAAAAGGTATGTGTGAGGTAAAGTCAAAATTATAATGTAAATCGAGAAAAAAAGAAATATTATGTCAAACAATTCAATCCACATGTGACCATGAGCAAAAGCACTATATATAGGAGAATATAAAATAGAAAGAAAAAATGTTTATAGTCTAACTAAGAACCAACTCACCTAATCTTAGGTGATAGGGTTTGTCATCTTTGAGTATCAAGATCAATAGAAACAAAATAGTCTTACATCATGAAATGTGCGGCTTCCGAGGACATTCACATCAATTATGCTACTACTATAAAAGTAGAGTCTTTAACAACTCTGTACAAAAAAGAAACAAAATAGTCTTGCATCATGAAATGTATAAAAGTAGAGTCTTTAACAACTCTACTTTTATAGTAGTAGCATAATTGATGTGGGCAATGTCTATCCAGCCTACAAAATAATCATTTGACCATATTTATTAATTAATTAAATTTTTTAATTTTTTAATTAATTAATAAATATGGTCAAATGATTATTTTGTAGGCTAGATACACAATTCGGTACTTCTATTGATTTGGTGCACAATCGAACTCTTAGAGCCCATGTACTCCCTAATCTCATAAATATCATTAAAAACTTTGATTCCCAATTCCCAATTCCGAACTCCTCCCGAGGAAAGGCAAACAAGCCCTTGCCCATATGAAGAAGAAGAAAGCATTTAAATCAAGGAATTGCAGGATTTCGGTGGTGTTGACGTTTGTACCCATTTATTACCAGAGATGGGAATGGAAGTCACGCGGATGAACCCCGAGTCTGACTTATCTTTTGGAAAGGTCTCTGTCCTTAGACAGACGGTGACAATTGTCAAGATGCGATGTGCCTCGGTGTTCAAAATCAAAATGTGAGTCCAGAAATGATGACATTGGGTAGATGGAAGTGTACTCCCCTCGAGAGCAGGAATCTATAGATGTAGCAGGTAAGGGCAGAGTAATCCCAACCCTCCCCCTGACACCATGCAAGCTGTCCGCGAGAATGTGAGTCCTCCCTACGGAACGATGTCTGTTGTTGGCCTTTGTGCCTTCTTCCCATAATCTAGGTAACATTCATTTCTTTGGAGTGTTTAAGGTCTGTAGGTCTTCGTACTCAGTTGCTTTTTAGGTGCCAGCAGAGCAACTCAGAATTCTCATGAATGAATGATAGGTTCTAATGATGTTTATGAGATTAAGCGGTCTAAGGAATTAAGAATCATAATCTAAGTTATCTCAAACTTCTTTTCATGAAGAATTGTTTTGAGGTTGACGAGTTGTGTTCCACGAAAAAATGTGGGTACACGGATTGTACAAATTGACTGTGGAGGGCTGGACTTATGTATCATGTAAATTTGTGAAGATTGATGAGGTGGATGTTGACTGGGCTCACAAGTAAACGCTTGCAAGTTAATGGAGTTAGAAGTTAATGATGTTTATGAGATTAAGTGGTTTAAGGGATCAAGAATCATAATTTAAGTTATCTTCAAATTCCTTTCGAGCAAAATCCAATCTGGGTGAGGGGCTCCTATTAATTAAGTATATTGCTGTGTTAATTGCCCCCGCCCAATATTCCTTGCTAAGGCCTGCATTAGAGAGCATACACCGAGCCCTCTCTAAAATAGTTCTATTCATCCTCTCGACTGCACCGTTTTCTTGAGTAAAAAGAACTATTTTGATTTGTCTAATGCCATTATCTGCACAAAAAACTATCAAATTCTCTAGAACAAAATTCTTCCCCATTATCGGTTTGTAAACATCTTATTTTATGTCCAGTTTGATTCTCAACCATGGTTTTGAAATTTTGAATTTAGAAAAAACTTTTTATTTTCTATTGATCATATAGACCCACACTTTTTGAGTACAATCATCAATAAAAGAGACAAAATAATTAGCTTGTCCAAAAGAAGGTACCTTTGTAGGTCCAAACATGTCCGAGTGCACAAGTTCCAAAGGTGTTGACCGCTTGTCATGACCAGTCTTCAAGAAGTTGATACGTCTTTGTTTACCATGAAGAGAATGCTCACAGAGCTCCAAATCAATGGATTTAAGGCCTGGAAGTTGATCCCTTTGAAGCATAACTTCAAGTCCCCTTTTGCTCATATGTACAAGCCTCTTATGCCAATGCTTTGAATCGTTGTCAACAATGGCCATTGTAGCTCCCACTTCACCATGACACTCTAAAACATAAAGGTTACCCCATTTGTCTCCTTTTGCAATCACCAAGACACCCTAGTTACTTTTTAAGTATAAAAAGAAAACTTAACATTACACCCTTGAGCATAAAGTTGGCTCATTGATATTAAATTTCGTTTCAACATAGGAACATGTTTCACATCCTTCAAGATCCATTTATTTCCATTTTTTAAATACAACATCACATCACCTTTTCCAACTATTTCACATTCTTTATTATCACCAAGAAAAACTCTACTAAACTTACCTTCTTGGTAATTTGTGAAAGCCTCCTGGCAAGGTGTAGCATGGAAAGAGGCACCAAAATTGAGCACCCACAAATTTGTAGTCGTGTCACTCCTTGATAAAACCAAAACACCATCATCTTTATCATATGTAGTGTTTACTTCATTATTGCTCACCTTTTCTTGTGCCTTTTTGTAATTCCAACAATTCTTTTTTGTGTGACCCGGTTTGCCACAAAACCAACAATCACCATTTCTACCCTTGGACTTCGATCTTTGTGCAAATTTGGACCTTCTTCGGTTATTATTTCTTCCTCTTTTTTGACTCCTTCCTCTATTGTCAGTGCTTATAGCAGTCAAGGTGTCATCAGAAGAGGGTTCTTGATTTTTTCTCTTCATGTCTTCACTGAGAAGAGTGACTGCAACATCATCAAATTTGAATTTACTCTTGGCATCGACCGAAGTGCTAACTGCCATCACCACTCCTTCCCAGTTGTTTGGTAAAGAACATAATAATAGAATTGCTTTAATTTCATCATCTAAATTGATACCCACTGAAATCAATTAGGTGACCAAAGTATTAAATTCGTTAAGGTGATTTAACATGATCCCACCTTTCATTTTCAAATTATTTAATCACTTCATGATAAAAACCTTGTTCGATGTCGATGCCATCTCGTACATATCTAAAAGTTTATCCCATAGATCTTTCAATGCCTTATCAACAGAAACATTGAAAAGAACAATGCTTGACAACGAAAGAAAAATAGTGGCCCTTGCTTTCTTATCCAATTTCTCCCACTCTTCGTCCAACATAGAGCCTTTTCCTTTAGCTTTCCCCTCTAATGTGAGAGAGAGATCCTGCTTAATCAGCAACGATTCCATCTATACTTTCCATAGCCCAAAATTCTACCCTGAAAACTTCTCAATCTTCCACTTATCTGCTTTGTCCATGCTTTTGGAAATTCTTCACTGATTTCCAAAGAACTGCTTAATCACCGAGCTTCTTCACCAAGCTCTGATACTAATTATTGAAGACAAAATGCAGATAAATGAAAAACTAAAACAAATTAAGAATCAAACACACACAAATAAAAGTAGAGACATGAATTTAACGTGGTTCACCTTAAAGGCTATGTCCACTAAGAAGTAGGGGAAAATATTGTTTATTTTATGTTCTTACAGTCATGCTTATGCTACAACATGCATCTTCATCAAGAGAGTTTTATTTAATTACATTGTTCAAAATAAATGACTGAGTCTCCAAAAAAGAAAATGAATGACCATAAGAAGAAACAGACAAGAAGTCTGTTGGGCTTCATATACCCAACAATAGGTTGTGTTCCACAAGGAAATATGGGTACAAAAATGGTACAAGTTGATCGTGGAGGGTTGGACTCATGTATCACGTAATTTCGTGAAGATTGATGAGATGGATGTTGACAGAGCTCACAAGTGAATGCTTGTGAGTTAATAGAGTTAGAAGTCAAGATTGTCTAAGACAATATTAAAGGGTCTTCTTTTATTATATGATAATAGAAAATTGTAACATTGGTTTTGAACCAAATATTTTTGGGGATAGGGGCTCTCTTACACTTCTAGGGTTTTGCACCTAAAAGGAGAAAGGTATCCTAAAAACTTAGGTAGTTCACTCAAGACTAATGCAAATATGATTGAAATATGTCTAAATAGAATTTCCTAGATGCAAAAAACTGATAAAGGAGATGGATTATTAATGCAAAACTAAGAAAATGCACTTTGTTTGAAAACACATTGTGATATGCAAAATGGACTAAAAATGAAAACAAACTATAGCATAAATAAATGAGACTGGAGAGGTGCACTTGGAAACTGGAAAGTGATGGAGAGGAGCTCTGGAATTCTACATAAATCACTGTTGAAGCCAACTGGGACACTTGCGCCAAGCTGGGCGACTTAGTCATGTTTCAAGAAAATTCTGCCATAACAGGTTTTAGCCAAAAGGGTACTCAGAATTGCAGAAAACACATTTCAGGCCTAGCAGTGGGACTAATTCACCACTGATGGCGACTTAGTCCACCTCCAGATTTCAGGAAATTCGAAGATGCAATTTGTAGCTCCCAGTCTATACTTCAGTTCCTGATAGGTTTCTGGATCCGAATCTGCAAAATTTGGTCTGTAGGTGATCTCCAAGCTTCTTTTAGGGTTTTGTTGACTTTGAATGACTTTGATAAATTGATGACACCTTTTCACACCTTAATCTTTGACAAATATGCATACAAGACTTGCAAAACACATGCAAAGAGGGGAAAAAGTATTAAGGGTTAGTGAATAGTGGTTTGCCTTGGTCAAACCTCGGTTTGGTAATTAAACCCTTGAAAATAAAATGAAATGAAAAGAGAATGATGAATGAACAACATGCAATGCTACAACTCACCAAAATCTTGAAGTAGAAATCTAAAGATGTGCAAGTAGAAGCTCCAATGGATGTAGACTTTGAAATACCTAGAATGTTAAAGTGAATGCTTGATAATTGCTTGAATGATTAAGTGAATGATTAGTGAGTGAATGGATTAGGGTGAAAATGAGAGGAAAACCCTATATTTATACATGATTATACAAAATTTCTTGAAAATACCATATCACAGGCTGACCTCAAGGTTTAGAAAATAATACCTCACCAAAATTTTGAAATAATTTTGATTTTTGAGCCAAGTGGGACTAAGTCGCCCCTATTGGTGACTTGGTTCCACTAGGGAATTTTAAGTGGATGTCGGGAATTAAAGTGTATTAAATGATGTTTAACGAGATTATTCTCAAAAATACACTTAAGTAGGGCCTGTAAGTGTATAAAGGGGTCATTTAAACATAAGAAAGGGTTAAATTATTGATGACAAGCCTAATAAAGCATGAAATTTTGTTACAACACTTTGAAATAAGGCTTGGTAAGTGATAAAAAGAGGTTATTTAAGTGAATTATAATAAAAAGGTCTTAGAAAAGTGTGTTCAAGTGGGTTACAACACTTCACAACACTTTTGCAAGACATCATAAAGTTTTTATTGATTCACAAGGGTCCAAGACCTAATGTGAATGTGTTGACCACATTACAACATTAAATCTAGGAAAAACTAGACCAACATCCATAAGAAAGACCCAAATGAGTGTGAAAATGTCCAAAGATGCATTTTTTTATGCTACATTTAGCCCCCACTTTAGTGAGAGGATGAACTTGCTTCAAATTCACACTTAAGTAGCCAAACACACACATCAAGAGGGATCCAAATGTACCCATGCTGGCAAGATGAAATAACAACAATCAAGAGGGGTGATCAAGCCCCTGGGATCAATATCCTATGACAAACCAAACATTAGCACAAAGGAACACACAAGAGAATGATGTAAAAGAATGAACGAGAGAAAAGGAAAAAGAGAGTTTTAGATCAAGCTTCAATCATTTGTCCATCCTGTTGTGGATCAGATCTACGCTGTTTGTCCAGAAAACACATACTCATTCTGAGGTGATGAAACTCATGGCTGTTCGCTGGGTGAGAAGGCCCAAAAGGTGAGAAACATACACTCATGGCTGGTATGCAATCACACACATGCAAGTGGCTATGGGGAAAGTCGTGCCTCTAAATGGGCTTCCTGCTCAACCATACCAAAGTTATACCTCTTGATAAATTTAATAAGGCGCCACAAAAGAAAATGACTTTTTGAGCTTCATGAGGCAAGCAAAACTTTGTATGGTTGGAGCTCATGAACAAACACAATGGCACCACAGGCATGCATGCTGGCCATATAAAAAATGCAAAATGCAACATGCATAGGATGTTCAAAGGAGTCTTGCTTAGTTCATGCGAGGTCTTTAACTTAGGGAACATTGTGTCTAATGTCTCCAAGAGAGGACCAATCAAAGAATAGATAATTCACAACTTAGGGGATGCAGTGCATCGCATTAAGCCACTAAGAGGAATGTAATATGCTAAGATAGATCACGCTCATGAAGGACATTACACCCAATGTCATCCACAAAGCAACAAATGCATCATATGTAGTAACAAGGCAACACTAAGAACCAATAAAAGAAAAAATGCAAATGAATAACGCCATTGTATGCCCCCACTTTATAGGAATTGCTACACACTTTATTGTGAGCAATTACTTTAAAGTAGCAAATTAACAATGAAAAAAGAAGAAAGAAGACATGAGAGCCAACTTGGAAAGCCCTTATGCCAAGTCATATTCTTCTGAGTAAGGCTACACCATATGAAGGAAAAAGGAAAGGATAAAAGAAAAGGAAGGGGTTTCCCCCAAAATGAAAACACCAAACACATAAGGGATCTATGGATTTGGGGTCAATATGTTCTTTGCTGCAATGTTGTTTAGAGAGCTAGGAACTGTCATCATTCCCCAAAGACATAGAATTGGAAGAATGACACAAAGAGAGCGAAAAAAAAGAAAAAAAAAGAACCTTTTGGGTCATCATGGAAGAGACATGGGGTGTCTCGACACTTTGTGTCATCCCCAAAGGAAAACACAAGAAAAAGACAAAAGAAAAAGCAAAGAAAAAGAGAAAAGCTTTTTGGGTTAGCATGAAAGAAACACGAATGTCTCAATGCCTTGCGTCATCCCCAAAAGGAAAACACAAGAAAAGACAAAAGAAAAGGTGAAAGTGATGTACAACATAGAGAAGAATGAAGGTACAAAGAGATGAATGACACAAATAGAGAGAACATCAAACAAAACATCACAAAGGAGCACATTACGCACATGCAAACACACAAAAGAAAAAGAAAATGCAAAAGACTAGTAAGACAAATGCAAGTCAACCATCAAGCAAGTCATCTGCCTCCCAGTCTCAGTTGGTATAAGCAGAAGATGAATACTGTAGTGAAGGGACAATGACAAATGCATTATTAGGACTGTTAGAACTATAAAATTTTGAAACTTTTCATGGCTGCATATACCCATTAGTTCCCAAAAATGCCCATACCATAAGCACAGAAATTTGCTTTGCATAACATTTTTTCCCATATTTTGTCATTTGGTCCCATAGAATTCTTCTAACCCTGAGTATTTCAATGTATAAACCATATCAACATAACATGATGCAGGTCTCACCAATCCATAAAGCATTTTTATACTAACGCGTGTCTTTTGCAGTCTATCGACAAGAGATCAGGAATGCCATACCGATAAGTTTTCATTTGAGGATTGATATCGGCAAGAGGCAATGCACAGTCTCAGCGACAACAGGGTCCTATTGGCAAGACAACAGTTATCGGGGTGAGTCATAGCGAGCATATATGTGTCTTACCGATGAAACACAAAGAGCTATGTCACTGAGACAAGAGTCATTGGAGTAGCATCCTATAGCGTTCGTTCAGTCTCGCCGATAAAGCTGAGGTAGGTCCTATCGGTAGTATAATGTCATCGGGGTGAGTTCGAGGAAGTCTTGCCGACTTACCATATCGCTATAACAATGGACTTAGCGATATTCATGGTCTCGCCGATAATGAAATTCATCGGCTAGACTTAAGTTGTCGGTGTAATGTCCCAGAGCATTCATTCGATCTTGCCGATAAGGCAGATAAGGATTCAGTTGATGTCATCAAGGTGAAGTCAGGGAGTCTTGTCAGCCTCCTATGTCACAACAACAGGATTTCATTGGTAAAAGACTTGGCAGTATATTTGGACAGAATGGATTTAGCAAGACTGGCTTCAGCGGGGAGAGATACGAAAGGTCATATCGAGCGTACTTCCTTCGGTAGGAGAATTGTTATATCCCGGCGATTAGAAAATAGACCAAAGGAAATTTCTCGACAAGACATGAAGTAATCTATGGAGCATATGCCTGACTCACAATGTTACAGCGATAGGCTTCATCGGCGAGAGTTACAACGATATACATAAGACCGAAAGGATAACTGTCGGGAAGACTCATAACATCGATATAACTACAAGACAACTTGGCGTTAGAAGCGAAGATACAAATAGGCTATCGGTGAGACTCAAAACATTAATGAGATTGTGGGACACCAAAGTGATATATAATATGTGGTAGTTGGAGAGACTCAAGGCGTCAGCGGAACTACAAGATGTCTTCGCGGGTGTCTGATGAACATTTGAAAAAGCCCGAATACAACAAATCGCTGCAAATTTGAATACGTAAGGATGCGTCCTTTCAAATACTGATGTATAAATGTTCATTTTTGATTGTAGAAAGAGAGATAGCAGATAGTGAGTAAAAAATACAGTAGGATATAGAATGTTACAATTTTTTGAGACTATGATGCATGTTTGAAACAATGGAGATTTCAATTGAATTTATTTGATGTGGTGACATTTTTCTGGTATCAATTGTTTGCTGTGTTAATTGAAA